>JBBPBX010002449.1:0-15159 GCA_038048925.1 Garcialebias charrua
ATCAAAGACAGGAACAAATCTGCATTGGTTTCTGCCAGGATTCCAACAGATTCTGAAAACCATTTAGAGAAGTCAAGGTCGAGAGCTTCAGATCTTTTTGTAAGATATTCCATGAAGCAGGAGCAGAATAGGAGAAGGCCCTTTTTCCAAGTTCAGTCCTCACTGACGGAACACTGCAGGTAATCATGTCCTGAGAGGCACGCTTTAGCTCAGGGGTGTCAAACTCATTTTGATCTGGGGGCCGCATACAGCTTAATCTGATCTCAAGGGGGCCAGACCAGTATACTCATTCCAAAAGTCCACTTTTTTTCTTTGTATTAGTGCAAAGAATAAATAAATTATAAAAATATTTACATTAAATTAATTGTCCTTTTACACTTTTACTCAGTTTAACATTTAAGTGCATTACACATTAAAAAACTGATCAGTGATTGCACATTTTAAAACATTTAGTCAACAAACTGTTTTGTTAAATACCCTGATGCATGCTCAATAATCCAGGTAGAAAAATCTAAAAAAGCTAAGTCTGGTCCTCTGGACATTAAAAAAAAAACACAGTTTTGTTAACAGCACCATTTCGAGTTTATAACACGGATGAGTTGACCACATTTTTAATGTTCTTCTTAACAAAGTCTGCAGCCAGGTCTGCATCCTCGAATTTGTGAGTTTGACCATTTGGAAGAGTGATCCGCAGAGTAGCAGGAAAAAGAAGCCTAAACTTCACCCCAGGGCAGGAGTGTAGCTCCTTCTTCACCGCCATGAACTTTTCACGTTTTTTAGTCACTGTGGGCGAATAGTCAGGAAAGATAAGGACACGTTTTCCTTCATAAAGCAGAGGAGACGACTCCCAAAACCTCAGCAAGATCTCATTTCGATCCTGAAGCAAGGCGACCCGGACCACAAGCGGGCGCGGGGGATTTCCCTCCGTTGGTCTGGTCCGCGGGACGCGATGGGCCTGGTCGATGGCAGGCCTGGCTTCGAGGCAAAGCAGGTTTTGAAGCAGCGTTGACACGAACTTCGTGGGGTGTTGGCCCTCGGAGCCCTCCGGTACCCCCATGAGCCGAATGTTATTCAGCCTGGAACGACCCTCCAAGTCCTCGCATTTTTTAGCCAACGTGTCTACTGTCGTGTTTAGGGAGGCGATCCGGGCCTCCATGGTGGTTAGCTTCTCGTCCCAGTCGTTAGCCGCCCGCTCCAGGTCGGAAATATTAGCTTCGGCCGAGGTCATTCTAGCTTCCAATTTTGTCAAAACTGCAGTAACCTCCGTCTTAATAATAGCCGAAGCTATACTGTAGTCTCAAACCTGTTGATGAGGTCGGTGCGTAGTTCGTCGATCATTTCTTTCAGCTTGGCTAGCAGAGTGCTATTAGCATCGAGCTCCACCGTAGCCTCATGGCTGGTCTCGCTGCGAGCTGCTTTGTCGTGTTTCCCCATATTTATCCTCAGTGGTCTCGCTTTGGGCGTCGATTATTTGTATTTCTTTGATAATAAAAACCAGTCTATGCCAGAAAAAGGATGTTAAAAGGTGCAAAAAAGTATATTAAGTACATGTCCCGGAGGAGCTGACACGAAGCACGTCTTACTCCATCAGCGCTCCACAGCGCCCCCCCCCCTTTATTTACTGCTTATACAGGTAATGTGTTTTTTTATAAAGTTTTTCAATATGAAATTGATCGGCAGTCGTTATAGCTCATTTAAATGTCTCTTACATCTCCTGTAGGCTGACTGACAGATGAAGCATGTTGGGAAAATTGTTCACTATAATGGATGCTCCCAATATTTGTGTTTATAACTGTTTTAGATGAAGGTACTGAAGTGTTTTGTCAATTTTTGACAGCATTGTGATACTACAATGAGCAAACACCATAACCTTTTCCATCCCTACAGAATGCTGATGATCCATGACTTTAATGTCGAGGTGTGTTTCATTCATTCAACCTTTATTTAGACAGGTTAGTCCCATTGAGTCTCAGGGACTCATTTACAAGAAAGACCTGTGTGTGACCACAATAACAACAATATTAATGGGGAATATGCCAGGTTACAACAGAAGTATCCATCAAACTGCTATACAAAACATTGAGAAAGGAAAGACTAAAATTGCCTACTCCAATACATGAACAACAAACATTAGATTTGTTATGGAGTGTAATGCTGGCAACTGAATGCACATGAACAGAATTGGTTGAAAATCAAAATTAAACAAAAGTCAGGCAACAAATAATCTGGCAAACACTACAAACAAAAATAGCTGGCAGGTAAGAGAGACAAGGATCTGGAAAATTACACTTAACACTCCTCCTACTTCTTCTTCTTTTGGCAATCATAAAAAAATACAAGTACTGTATCTATGCAGAAATAGGGGACTGACTGAACCAGTTCCACTGATGGACGAGTAGTGAGGGGCGATCCAACAGAAAGCAGGAGGGGAGACAATAGTTTCTGATGTCAGCTGATGACCTCAGACCAGTTTGTGTGACTAGACGTGAGCTGCTGCAGTGAAAACTGTAATCACTACACAAATAGTTTGTCATATGATCATTTTCTCTACAGTTCACATTTTTAAAGGAGCCTATGCAGAAGCATTAAAGCACCCTGATATCAGCTCTATCATTATTCTTCTGTTTTATTCATTAGTTTTTAAAAAATCCACACAAAAAGTACATAAACAACTTTTCAAAAATGTTACACTTCTCGTACATTTATTCATTTTATCCTCTTAGACATTGGTTTCTCAGACCATACTATTGACTGGTTTTCTTATTACCGCTCAGATCGAAGGCAATGTGTTCAACACAATGGTTCTTCTTCCAGCTGTTTAACTGTCAACAATGGTGTACCACAAGGCTCAATCGTAGGACCCACCCTCTTCACAATCTACATGTAGGTCGTCAGTTCATCCCTGATTCATCCTTACATTTCTATGCCGATGACACAGTTGTTTATTGTTGAGCTAAAACAGTTGCTAAGGTTTTTCAGCTCTTACAGTCTGCATTCAATATTATCCAGTCAGATTTGTTCTGTATAAAACTGGCGCTGACAAAATCGAAAGGATGTTGTTTTCAAACATGAAGTCGGTACCAGCAGTTCTTCCTTCTACGAATGGTGTTCCTATTGAGTTTGTCGATTCCTAAATACTTGGGTATCTTGGTCGATGCACATCTCTCTTTTAAGCTTCATATTGAAAACTTGGTAAAGAAACTGAAATTAAACTGGGTTTCTTTTTCAGAAATAGATCCTGTTTAACTCTGAATGCTAGGAAACACCTTGTAACTGCGACTTTCCTTCCCTCCATTGATTACGGTGACATACACATGAACGCTCCTACAAGCACCCTGCAGATGTTGGACACTGTCTCTCACGGTGTGCTAAGATTCATAACTGTCTGTAACTATCATATCCATCACTGTATTCTGTATTCACTGGTTAACTGGACATAATTTACACCTGCTGCCACTAGGTGCTATTTTCAGGAAACATAACATATCTTTTCATTTCTAAGCCGACGATAAATCTACTTCCCCCTCAGACTTAACTGTACTCACTCTATTCAGCTGTTACTGGACTGCATGGCTGACACCCGAGATTGGATAGCTTTAAATTCCTTGAGTTTCAACGAGAAGAAGTCTGACGTTATGTTGTTCCCGCCCATTGACACAATCACCAACCACTGCATCGACCTATCAGTTCTGTCACCGTTAGTGAAACAAAGAGTCACTAATCTAGGAGTGATACTTGACCCTTCTCTGAAACTCAACAGTCATGTAAACATGATTGTTAAATCCTGCTTTTTCCAGCTGAGGCGACTGTCTAAGCTGAAGCCCATCCGAAAATAACCTGGAGACAGTAATAAATGCATTCATTAAATCTAGGCTCAACTGTTCCAACTCACTCCTTTTTGGGATCAGTCAGATCTCCATAGCTAGACTTCAACTGGTCCAAAATGCAGCAGCCTGATTTTTAACCAGCACAAGCAAAAGAGGGCACATAAGACCCGATTTGGCCTCCCTGCACTGGCAACCGGTTCACCTTCTAATCCAATTCAAAATTCTCTTGTATGTCTATAAATCACTAAACAACTCTGCCCCCTCCTATCTTACTGATCTGCTGCAGCCGTATGTCCCACCATGCTCTCTCAGATCTGCAGACCAGTTGCTCCTCACAGTTCCAGGAGCCTGTCTCAAGCGCAGAGGTGACAGGGCCTTCTCTGTTGCAGGCCTAAAGCCTTGTTTATACTTCATGCAAGACGTGCGGCTGCGGCCCAGCGATGATGTAATTGCGTGTGTGTCACCGACCGCATTGAGTGTTTATACTTATAAAAGACGTGGGGGATACATTATAGTAATCCCTCCCTCTTCCCTCCCACTGCATATGTCACGCGCACTCCCACTGCATGTTTTATCAGGACAAACGGATTTCATATAATGATAGGCTCCATAACCTCGATTTGTGAGTCCGTTCTGTCGGCTGTTGTAATGTTTGTAGTCGTCCCCCGGTGTTTAATGTATGTGTCCAGCCACTGCAAAGACAGGTATAACAGAGGAACTGGATTGGTTCCGCCAGGATCCCCGCTCCGGACCGCCTCGGCGAGTTTCTCTTCAAAACTATCCTTGTCAAAGCAAAAACCGGCTTCTGGAAGAGTAGCGGGTAACGGTGTGATACACCATATATTGACATCCAAACAAAAAACGCCCACAAACTTTGAACCAATCACATGCTCCGAGCTGCATCCTCCGCGTCTCGGAGTTCTGACTGGGGGCCATGTACAAGACAAGCTGTCACAGGGGGATCGCAGTGGGAGTGCAGACGGAAGTTGCGCAACTTTTTTTCACTCAACGGGGGGTAAAAGACATGCGACAAGAAGTATAAACCAGCCTTAAGACTGTTGAACAAGTTACCTCTGCTTGTCAGACAGGCCCCCTCCCTCGCAGTTTTTAAATCTTGCTTATAAACACACTTTTATTTCCTGGCTTTCGGCACTGTGTGATCTGTGCTGAGCCTGTGTGCATCACATTGTGTTGGTCATATTGCTGTCGTTGTCCACTATTGTTTATTTGTTTCTACATTTGGTTTCCTGTTATGTAATCTGTTGCTGTGTGCTTGGTCTGTCTGTCCCTGTACAGCACTTTGGTGTGGACTGTAACTGTTTAAAGTGCTTTATAAATAAAGTGGTATGGTATCATTAACCAGGCCCATTGATATGGGCTGTTAGGTCCCTGTACGACCGGTGTCAGAGCTTGGTCCGCATTGCCGGCAGTAAGTCAGGCTCGTTTCCAGTGAGAGTTGGACTCCGCCAAGGTTGCCCTTTGTCACCGATTCTGTTCATAACTTTTATGGACAGAATTTCTAGGCGCAGCCAAGGTGTTGAGAGGATCCGTTTTGGTGGCCTTAGAATCGCTTCTCTGTTTTTTGCAGATGATGTGGTCCTATTGGCTTCATCAGATCGTGATCTACAGCTTTCGCTGGAGCGGTTTGCAGCCGAGTGTGATGCGGCCGGGATGAGGATCAGTTCCTCCAAATCCGAGGCCATGGTCTTGAGCCGGAAAAGGGTAGCATGCCCTCTCCGGGTCGGGGAGGAGGTCCTGCCCCAAGTGGAGGAGTTTAAGTATCTCGGGGTCTTGTTCACGAATGAGGGAAAACTGGAGCGTGAGATCGATAGGCGGATAGGTGCAGCTCCGCAGTGAAGCGGGCGCTGTACCGGTCTGTCGTGGTGAAGAGAGAGCTGAGTCGAAAGGCAAAGCTCTCAATTTACCGATCGATCTACGTTCCCACCCTCATCTATGGTCATGAGCTTTGGGTTGTGACCGAAAGAACGAGATCTCGGATACAAGCGGCTGAAATGAGTTTTCTCCGCAGGGTGTCTGGACTCTCCCTTAGAGATAGGGTGAGAAGCTCAGTCATCCGGGAGGGACTCGGAGTAGAGCCGCTGCTTCTCCACATCGAGAGGAGCCAGTTGAGGTGGCTCGGGCATCTGGTTAGGATGCCTCCTGGACGCCTCCCTGGTGAGGTGTTCCGGGCATGTCCCACCGGGAGGAGACCCAGAGGAAGACCCAGGACACGCTGGAGGGACTATGTTTCTCGGCTGGCCTGGGAACGCCTTGGGATTCCCCCAGAGGAGCTGCTTCAAGTGGCTGGGGAGAGGGAAGTCTGGGCCTCCCTACTTAGGCTGCTACCCCCGCGACCCGACCCCGGATAAGCGGACGAAAATGGATGGATGGATGGATGGTATCATTAACTTCACGCAGACTCTAAAATTGGTACATTTTCATCTTTAAATCCCTTCTTGGTCTGCTGCCTTCATACATCTCCTCCTGCATGTCACTTCGTCAGTGCAGCTACAGTGTACGCTCCCAAGACATCATTACCTGCAGTGTCCCCTCAGTGTGGACAGAACTAGGCAAAAGGGTCTTCTCCTGCTCTGCTCCTGTTTCCTGGAATATCTCACAAAAAGATCTGAAGCTCTCGACCTTATGTGGCTTCAAACATCTGCTAAGTTCATGGCAAAATCCAATGCAGACATGTTCCTGTTTTTAGTATTTTTCACAGTTTTATTACAGTATGTAGCATGTTTATTTTATTTTGTTTTACAGTACTGTATATCGCTTTGTTTATTTCCTTTCATTTTATATGCCTTTATAAGATTGTTTAGGAGCCAAGATGATGTAGTGGCAGGGCTTTTGACTTGGGACCCGAAGGACGCGGGTTCGCGCCCCGGCCACTACCCACCTTGGGGTGTCTATGAGTGCACACCTATTTCTCCAGCTCCCCGGGCGCTTTCGGGCTGCTCACTGCACCACCTGGTAGGTGGTTGGGTTAAATGCAGAGACGAATTTCGTCTGTGTATGGGAAACATACACAGATGACAGGAAAATACATTATTATTATTATATTTATTATTATTATTATTATTATTATTATTATTGCTGTGTGCACCTCATCTGTGTCTTTTGTTTAAAACAGGTCTCTCTTGTAGATGAGTCCCCGTGACTCAACGAGACTAACCTGTATGAATAAAGGTTGAATGAATGAAAGTTGAACTATAGGTATGTTTGTCTTACTTTTCCCAGATTGTCTCCCACTGCTACAACAGAACTTCCTACTTAATCCCCTCGAACGCAGAATATGCACATTCAATCTCTCATTGATTTCCTTTGTAAATGAGCTCAAGTTAAGGTTTTAAACTTGTCATAATACCTCCTACATAAAACCCTGCATGAACAATTACAATTCTACTTTGTATTTATAAAAACAGCTGATTGGTGCGTACAAACACTGCATTAGCAAACATTAACGCTGTAAACTTTTTCACAATGCTGTTTGGTTTGTTTTCATCTTCTCAACCCAACAACATCTGTGTTACTACTGTACATGAATGTAGTTATAAATCATCATGTATCAACGGTGCTGAGGCTGTATCAGTCTGCCTGATCAGGGCTCTAGATCTGGTTTCTTTTCACACCTACAGTTCACACGTCAAAGCTCTGGCAGTTTGTCAGCTTAGTTTGTCACAAAGGTGAGTTTTAAATTACTGGGCTTTATAGAAGAAAGTTGATGTTGTGATTTCAGATATACTAGCTGCCACCTGATACAATTTAGCGTTTTTTCAAGGATTTTCTTGTCAAAGGCATGTCAATGGTTTCATATACACTAATCTGTTCCAGGGTCATAAACTTACCAGGTTTATTTCCATGACAAGCTGAAACAACTTTATCAGTACAGTATATTTCAAGTGACATTTGAACAAAAACACACTTCATCTGGATCAATCTTAAACCATTTAAACATTATTTTCAAAATAATTACCATAACTGAACTTGATGTGTTGAAAATTGGTCAATTTCAACGCCCTCTCTTGCTTTCATGTTTGCTCAGTGCCAAGTGTTTTCCACACTTTTATGCAGCCGTTAATTACAAACTGCATGAAGGAGGATTTTCAACGACATTACAGCTTTCAGAAGGTAATTACTGGTACCCTCCTTTGTCTTCTGCTCAGCCAATTCAGACTAAGCCTTCTTTCTCACATCATTTATGTGTAAATGATTGGTTTGTGTCAGCTTTTTTATGTTTTAGGGGAGATATCTCCTCACACTGACATCTCTCCTTCCACAGCTTTATGCATTTCTGTTCTCGTCTGATCGAATTTATGACAGAGCGCTGTTGTTTTTATTCTCGTAGGCAGAGAACGGTGAGAAGCAGAGAGGGCCATGTAAGGGCACGCTGCAAGCATGAGTGGTTGGAAACTCAGAGTGAATGTGCACACACCCACAATGAATCTGGACCTGCAGCAAACAGAGAGCATGAAGGGAAGCCTACCGTTTGGTCACAACTAAATGGTAAATGGTAAATGGAGCTTATTTTATATAGCGCTTTCTAGCCCCCTGTGAGGAGCCCCAAAGCACTTTACAATACCAGCCATCCACCCATTCATTCAGACATTCATACACCAGTAGTGGTAGCCTGCCTTGCAAGGCGCCATCCAGACCTACCGGGAGCAACTCTACAACAACTAAATAAGAGTCTTGTCGTTAGATCACTTGGTTGCTTTAAATCACATAAATGAATGAGTTGTTGAAGGAATGACAAAATCTTAGAAAATAAAACAAATATTCTCCCTCAGAAGTGTAATAACATATATAGACGCTTATCAGTTTACTGATTTACCTATATTTTAGATGTAAATTGGCAGGGTTTAGACTGACACAAAAATACATCATTAATTAAACGAGTTCTCTCTTTTTAGATTAATACCTATAATTCTGTGCCTAGGAGGTGATAATGTAAAGACATGAAATGTTAACTTATGTTGGTACAGCAGGACTGGACCATTTATTTAACAGAATCATAAATTACATCACACCATATACATGATTGGTTGATCAGGTTTTCCTATAACTTTACTTCAGCAGATGACATCACGCGTTCGTAACTTCTAGGTACAACAGAATAAAGTTATGGGTTTTAATAACTTATACTGCAGGCTCTTAGCTTAGTTCTGGCTTAAGAAATACAATTTCAGAGTAGGAGGAAGATGAAGGATGAGGAGAGGTACTATCTTGATGTGTTTTAACCAGAAACATGGCAGCTCTCCAGCCGATCTCGGCTACACGTTGGTACACTTCGCAAAGCATTTGACGACTTTGTTACCTCGTGAAGACGGTCAGTCCCCAGTTGGTCCAACTGGCCAGTTCGTTTACCGTTCTCAGCGTCTCCAGACGTCTGCCTTGACTCGAACCGAAGTGACCGCATTTCCTTGTTTGAGTTTCAGAATAAAACTTTCCTTGGAGGAAAATTCATTCAGATGGAGCTTTCAGCTCTTGAAGATGACTTATAACTTGGCATGTTATAAGTCTTTAACTGATGACGTGGTCATTAGCGTGTTGACCAGACGATCATCAGTTCTTTGGAGAAGACCATAGTTTGAGACTTACTCCAGCAGACTCCTGCCAGTTCCAGCAAAGCTTAGAACTTAAAGCAAGGATCTGAGATCAGTGACTTGTTCTTCTCCGATTGGTCCAAACGAACCAGTGGAAGAGAGCCAGAGTGCACGAAGGTCACCCGGACAGGAGAGGATTGTTTTTAAGAAGTTGTTTAGAATGAAGAGAGAGAAACAGATTAGACTGGAGCCAGCTTCATAAAACAACTGATTAAATAAAACTGTATTCTAACTTCTAACAAAACTGAGGAGTTCAGTCTGACATATTAATTCACTTTCACCGTTTTATTCATCATATGAAGAAGTGATCAACATTTTGAAATAGCATAAAACATGATCAAACAATGACAAGTTATTCTCAGAATTAATTCTGAATTAACACACATTAAAAGGAAGTCTCTTCTGAAACATGTGTTTTGATTCAAATAAATGTAATAAAATAGTGTTAATGTCTTTTTACTGAAAGTATCAGTGAAAAGGTGTCACTGGGACAGTTCAGAGACGAAGGTGTATCAGAGACCACCGTCTGGATCACTACAGAAGGTAATTGCTCCCATTTCTTACCATCCGTTTTAATCAGTGGAATGCTAGGTTTATCTTTATATGTGAGATGTTCATAGATAGAGATGTCATGGGATCCGCTCAAGTTACTTTACAAGTTGTTGTTTTTTTCCTCCAGGACAAAGAATCTGACTTTTAATATTTAGTCACTGTCTGTTTGCAAAGCAGTGCTACAGATGGGTGATGAGCCAAGATAGTAAAGGCCGGCGCAGAGCTCCGCGCTGGACCGAGCCCCGCGCCACGCGCGTGCGCTGTGCGTGGTTGGTTCACAGCAGAGCTCAGCGTGAAGCAGCGTGTGGCTCCAACGTTTTCGCTCCAAATACTTGATGTCATTTGAGCAGAAGCAGGGCGGAGCGTTTAGCTACGGGACAAATTGAGGTCGCTGATTGGTCATTTGCTGACAGCCTACTGATTTGATTGACAGGTCGGGTCTGAGAAGAATGTCGGGTCTGAAGAAAAGGCAGAGGGCTGTGCAGCTTTGTTCTGTGTTTATATGTTAATAAAAAAGTCCTAAAAATTAAAATTAAAACAGGGAGCGCTGGTCCTTCAACCCACACAGCAGACAAGCACACCAGGAAATGTTTAGAACCTGCGCATCCACGTTGGACATGAGTTTAGTTCACTCGTGACAAGTTCATTCATTCCTCCTCATCGGAGGAGGAAGTGAATGGTGACCGCTTCAAGCGATTACTTGACTTTAGGCAAAAAAACAAAAGAAAAGGCCCGATCAGCGATAAAGAAGAGGAATTTAATTCATTTGTGTGTCAAACAAAACAGTCCGCCACCAGGACAGTTTATTGCGAGACACCGTGCGCGCGTGAGCAGTCGTAAAATTTGAGCTTGGCGCGTTCGCGTTCAAAGGCTTGTGCAAGCGGAGCTCGCACAGCGTGGCGCCGCGTGGCCTCGCGCTCGCGCTAGCGCGGAGCTATGCCTCGCCCTTAAGGAAGGATACAGTGTTCATTCTTTTCTCCTCCCTATGCTGAATTTATCTGCAAGCACACATAAATGTAAGAAAGAAAAAAGCAACTTAAATATTGGCACACAAACTTTTTGTATATCTTTGTTGATCACTCAAAGCACGTGGGTGCTAAGAAAAGAGGTCTGATTGGAATTTTTTTTGTAGAATCTGCCCCCAAAAAACTAATGAACAGATTCACACATGCAGCACCTCTCCTTCTGCACTTCTTTTGCACCTGCTATCTGCTCCTTCTGAGTGTCAGATTCACAAAACAAATAGTTATGGTGGGCACAACTAATCAAAAAGTAAGCTTTGCTAACCACTAATTTGTTAACAAAAAAATTGCTTTGCTAACAATAAACTGCTAAACAGATTTTAAAAAATTATCAGAAGCAAATTTTGAAGCGCTAACTTTTATCATACACTGCTGTCGCTGTAAGAACGTCTATAATGTGACAATGTTGTGAGTGAAGACGACTCAAAACAGTTCATAAATCACAACTTGTGATTCATGAACTGTTTTACTTGTGATTCTTAAGTAAAGTGTCCATGTCTGGTTCAGAGGTGAGCTTTCAGAAATTAATCAGGTCCATCAGAACCAAAGAGGTGCAGCAGAACTCTGCAGTGCTGAAGCAGAATGATGCGTTCAATGTGTATCGGACGTCTCTCTCTCTCGTGTCATTAACCAGAATCAACTCACTTTAGCGATCCTCTTTGTGGTTAAGTACATCTATAAACTAACTACAAAGTTGCTGAGCGTCATCATCAATATTCTCTCAGTAATAAATCTGTTTGTATTAAAGTAAAGGTGTCTGAAATGTGTGAGAGAGTCACATCCCAGAGACAGTATGAGCGTTGGAAAGCATGCTGGATGGGAATTGTGCGTGCAATGTTTCTGAGTGGGAAAAAGGATTTATTGTTTTTTTCCTGTTCTGGTTTGGTATTTATGTTAAAGTCTCTGTTAACGGCTGTAAACTGACATGAATCAGAGGCTGCTTGCGGTAGATATGAGGGGGAACAAAAAGTACTGCAAGGGTGGTGATGTCATCAAGTGGGTGAAGGAGTTCCACTAATCCACTAATAGTGAACTTTCTTATGCTAACTTTGCTACTATGCCACGATGTGCATAGGATAGCATTGTATAAACTACATGGTCCTGCATGATTTTAGTGCAGATAACTGTCTTTAACAAAATTAGAAGACTTGAATTCATTGGATTTAAATATAGCAGGAGCCACTTCGGCTCATGGTTTACAAAGTCAGCCAAAATGCTAATCTGCTACATGGAAAGTTAGCGCTGTTATTAGCGGATTAGTAAAACAGTGCACACTACTGAATTTGGGTTTTGGTTGTTTTCATCCTGAACTGTAAATAACCCACAGCAAAGGGAGAAACACCTAGTCCACTTGACTGAACCAGAATGAGGTGACCAGACGTCCCCGATTTCCAGGGACAGTCCCTGTTTTGGAAAACCTGTCCCCTGCTAAAGTTGCCCCCGGAAATGTCCCAGAATTGAGCATTTTATGAATGCGAAAAGATGTCGCCCAGGGAATGACTGGCCATCGGGAACACTGGGACATTTCCTGGTGGCCTGGCCCACTGATCGCCAAGGGGCTGGACTAAAGGCTCGGTTCGGGTCACGCTTGATTAAAATAAACAATCCATACTGCTCGTGTGGCTCACTCAGGTATCCACCTCGCTGAAGCTACCACAGACTGAGCAGTAGTGATGGGGAAAGACAGACCCCCCCTTTCTTTTTCTGAACCTGTCTGTCACAGCAGAGCAGAGACACAACAGGTTGTGCCCTATGATAATAACTGTTAGGGACTGGAAAGCAGTGGCTGGAGAAAATCTTCCCCCTCTGGGGAGGGACGGAAGTCTCAGTGATGACAAGGTAACAACACTGAGAGCAGCCTTGGTAGAAACGTTGTGATGGCAACTCTGGAAGCAGCAGATGTAGCATAAATAAAGGAGTGGCTGCAAAAAGACACCACTCATGGCAGAGACAGGTATGGCAGATAATCAGAACAGTTTTATCCTTAAAACTCTGCTTAATTGTGTACAGTACATGCATTTACCAGTTTTTCAAAAATAACAAGATTATTTAAACCAATTAAACAATAGATGTAATATAATAGCAGTCTCAGAGACATGGCTCAGTGATGAGCGCACAGATAACTTTTACATTGAAGGGTATACTCTGTATTATACAATTAGAAGTAATAAAATCAGTAAAAATATATGTATATATATATAATCAGTGTTGGTGTAAATTTTCATACTTTTATACTACTACGAAAAAACTCAGGACAGTGTTACACTTTTACTATTTTATGCTTATGTTTATTAAATGTTTTAGTGTTTAGTGTTTAGATGGTTACTGTTGCACCGAGGGACTGAGAGAAACGCAATTTCAATCATGTGTATGTCCTGTACATATTGCAGTTCTGACAATAAAGTTGACTTTGACTTTGACTTTGACTAAAAGAGGTGGAGGAGTTGGTTTATTTATTAATAATGAAATAAAATGCAAAATAAATTATAAAATGTCAACAGTTATTGATAATGTTATGGAAACAATTACAGTAGAAATATTAAATGACAGTTCAAAAAATATAATAGTTAGTTGCGTGTATCGATCACCAAGTTCAAGAATAGAATTATTTTCTGATAAAATCATGGAGCTCCTTGAAATGAGCTGCAATAAAACATTTTTTTTGTGTAGGGACTTTAACATTGATTTGGGTAATCAGTCTGATACAAATAACATTGGCGTGTTTAAGGACACAATGTACAGCTTGAATCTTTATCCACTGATATCTAGACCGACAAGAATCACAACCCATAGCGCAACAGTTATTGACAATATTTTCACCAACATAAGAAATGTAGAATTGTTGAGCGGAATATTTATGACTGACATAAGTGATCATTTGCCAATTTTTGTAATTTGAAAAACTTATATGTGCAGTGATACAGCAGTTACAGTTGATGGGAAAAGGATAGACACATCAAAAAGAGCTTTGGACAAACTACAAGATGATTAAAAAAACAAAATTGGAAGAATGTGTATGTTAAAGATGTGAACAGAGCATATGATGGATTTATGAATATTTTGGGGTCTCTGTATGAAAAAAAATTGTGTGCAAAACCACTATTCAAAAAGAAATGTTGAAAAACCATGGATGACCAATGGGTTAAGAAATGCCTGTAAAAAAAGAATGATTTGTATTCATCTTTCTTGAAGGTGAGAACAAAAGAAGCAGAAGACAAATGCAAGAAATATAAAAACAAATTGGTGGAGATTATAAGAAAGCATAAGAAGATATACTATAGTGATTTATTAAGTGAAAATAATGGTAATACAAAAGGAACACGGGGAGTAATGAATAATGCTTTATGCTGCTTCTCCACATCGAGAGGAGCCAGTTGAGGTGGCTCAGGCATCTGGTTAGGATGCCTCCTGGACGCCTCCCTGGTGAGGTGTTCCGGGCATGTCCCACCGGGAGGAGACCCAGAGGAAGACCCAGGACGCGCTGGAGGGACTATGTTTCTCGGCTGGCCTGGGAACGCCTTGGGATTCCCCCGGAGGAGCTGCTCCAAGTGGCTGGGGAGAGGGAAGTCTGGGCCTCCCTACTTATGCTGCTACCCCCGTGACCCGACCCCAGATAAGCGGAAGAAGATGGATGGATGGATGGATGGATGGATGGGCTTTAAAAAACCATAAGATACGATCAGGTATTTCAAAATAAAGGATGATAAAGAGCTTTATGATAACGGTGAAATAGCAAAATAATGTAATCATTATTATGTTAAAGGGGACCACAGATGCAAAATTCACTTTTTAACGTTTTTTTTACTCAACTTTGGGTATTTACTTCATAAAAAAACAGTCCTTGTGCCAAAAAAATGCACCCAGTGGTTTATTTACTCTAAGTAGATTTATTTATTTTTGATAAATACACCAGGATTCACACTTCCTGCAGTTATTGACGTCACAGGCCGTAGCCAATCACCTCAAACCTGAGTCCAGCCCCTCACCTAGCAACCCCTGGTTAGGCTCAACCCACTTCTGTATTAAACACATGACTGTTGTTTTTCATGATTTCATCTCATCTTTTGTTTATATGTTCTTAATTTCATGTGTACAGCACTTTGTTGCAGCTGTGTTTTTTTTAAATGGCTTTATAAATAAAGTATAATTGTT
>JBBPBX010002449.1:18966-55521 GCA_038048925.1 Garcialebias charrua
TAAAGGTCAGCTGTTTTCAGTAAGACTTCTCAACATCTACCTCAGAGCTCAGATCCTGATTTGATGAATACATTTGTGGTTCTTAGTTGCTCTGTTTGGTGATTATTAGTGAATCTCTGATAATTATCACTGACTGCCTAAAGCAAAAGGGCAATCATTTTTTTGCCTGTTTGTGTGGGTGTGTAGTGAGTGCATTTGTCAGCTTTGTTACCAAAATACCTAATGAACCACTGGGGGGGGGGATTATAATAACACCTTTCAAAATTAATGATTGAGGACATAGAAAGTTGGTTTGGTCATCTTCTTGACCGCAGTTGTGGTGTGGTGGTGGCTGGAGAGACTTCCCCAACTTAAGTGCTAAAAAACACTATCAGTTTTTTAGAACTTTACCATTAACTATGGCAGTCAAGTTGTCTCTCAGCAAAATATCCCATGAGCCACTAGATGGATTTTAGTGAAACTCCCATATGTAATGGCTGATGGTGAGAATCCTGTATTTCCAGTCTAATTTTTGTTAGACCTCTTCTCTGCAGCAGTGGTAACGTTTTCCTCCTCAGTTGTTGTTCACAGCTACATGCATCCATTCTCTCTTGATCATTCTGGGGAACCTGAACTCACCACTGGAGCATGATATGTTGGTGACTGATCGTTCAACAGCCCCTCGTTGATCTCTGTGTCAAAGAGTTCCTGATAATCCTGCTCCTTTGCAGTCTAGTTGAAGATCCTCCAACATCCTGGCTCCTGGTCCTCGCTGCTCCTGCGTCTACCTGTGTTGTCCTCCAACCACTTATAAGGAAAATGAGAGATGAAACCACCACCATGAGAAAATCCCTGATTCATCCTCTGTGGTCTCATATTTACTTGGAACTCCTCTGGAACTTCATGCTACACCTGCAAGTAAAAAATACTTACCCTCTGGAAAAAAATAATGTATCCAATCTATATAAAAAAGAACACTACAGGTAATCATTATTTTTTCCTTGCAGATCAGATTAATCATTTCCTGTTGTTTCAAAATAAAAGTATTTTTCTTTTTTTTTTCCAGTTGTAAGTTTCCTTGCTCACACCAGACCCTGAGGTAATGTCAGAGTCTCCCCTATTCAAGATGGCGGCCGCAACTTATTGATCTTAGCAAACAAAAACAGAGCTACAATGTTATCACATTTGCAGATATTGAGCTAAGGTTGATGTGGTAATGGCTGAGAGGCATTCACAACACATACTCTGAGTCTGAGCATTAGCACATTTTGTGAGATCCTGCAGCACTGCAGGATATTGTGCACATCATTTAAGGTTTGACCCAAAACAGCTAAATGTCTATTGTCTCATCATAGAATTGGTTTAATACTCCTAGAACATGGTGGGCGATAAGCATTCTTCTAATACGCAGCTGTTCAAATGCTAAAATGAGAAGTTGGGCATGGTCAGGATGGTACTAGCTAACGTAACAGCTAGTCCAGGGGTCTGCTACCTGCGGCTCTGGAGCCACATGCGGCTCTTTGGTCCCTCTGCAGTGGCTCCTTCAAGCTTTGACTAAAACTGACATAAAACTGAATTTTATTGGTTGTTATAACAACAACTAAAAGGGCTCATTTTAGCAGTTTTCTTGTAATTAATTTGAATACGTACCGTACTACTACGGTACTAAGTACTACCGTACTTAAGCCTCCCTGATAAGGTCTATTCATGGGTTCTGGAGAGGAGGGTCCGTCGGATAGTCGAACCTCGGATTCAGGAGGAGCAGTGTGGTTTTCGTGCTGGTCGTGGAACACTGGACCAGCTCTACACCCTCAGCAGGGTCCTGGAGGGTGCGTGGGAGTTTGCCCAACCAGTTTACATGTGCTTTGTGGACTTGGAAAAGGCATTCGACCGCGTCCCTCGGGGGGTTCTGTGGGGGGTACTCCGGGAGTATGGGGTACCAGGCCCATTGATATGGGCTGTTAGGTCCCTGTACGACCGGTGTCAGAGCTTGGTCCGCATTGCCGGCAGTAAGTCAGGCTCGTTTCCAGTGAGAGTTGGACTCCGCCAAGGTTGCCCTTTGTCACCGATTCTGTTCATAACTTTTATGGACAGAATTTCTAGGCGCAGCCAAGGTGTTGAGAGGATCCGTTTTGGTGGCCTTAGAATCGCTTCTCTGTTTTTTGCAGATGATGTGGTCCTATTGGCTTCATCAGATCGTGATCTACAGCTTTCGCTGGAGCGGTTTGCAGCCGAAAAGGGTAGCATGCCCTCTCCGGGTCGGGGAGGAGGTCCTGCCCCAAGTGGAGGAGTTTAAGTATCTCGGGTCTTGTTCACGAATGAGGGAAAACTGGAGCGTGAGATCGATAGGCGGATAGGTGCAGCGTCCGCAGTGAAGCGGCGCTGTACCGGTCTGTCGTGGTGAAGAGAGAGCTGAGTCAAAAGGCAAAGCTCTCAATTTACCGATCGATCTACGTTCCCACCCTCATCTATGGTCATGAGCTTTGGGTTATGACCGAAAGAACAAGATCTCGGATACAAGCGGCTGAAATAGGGACTCGGAGTAGAGCCGCTGCTTCTCCACATCGAGAGGAGCCAGTTGAGGTGGCTCGGGCATCTGGTTAGGATGCCTCCTGGACGCCTCCCTGGTGAGGTGTTCCGGGCATGTCCCACCGGGAGGAGACCCAGAGGAAGACCCAGGACACGCTGGAGGGACTATGTTTCTCGGCTGGCCTGGGAACGCCTTGGGATTCCCCCAGAGGAGCTGCTCCAAGTGGCTGGGGAGAGGGAAGTCTGGGCCTCCCTACTTAGGCTGCTACCCCCGCGACCCGACCCCGGATAAGCGGACGAAAATGGATGGATGGATGGACGTACCGTACTAGAAACATAACAAGGAGTAAAACATACTCACTTTCACTTTACGCTTTATTTCTTCAAAGTAGGATATGTAATTTTTCTACAGTTAAAAAGATCACATAAGAATGCAGTTTGTTGTTTTATTTTTTTGAAACTGGGCAAAAACGATATTATTTTCTCCTTCTTCACAAAAATCTCGTCTTTTATTTTGTCTTAGAATGCTAAAATATCAATACATGTTAAAAATCGTTAGATTTTTTTAGTTTTATAAAAATCACCCTAAACTGTCCAGAAAAGCACCCTCCAACAAACGTAAAGTGGTCTGTGGTCCAACAGTTGAGAATCCCAGTTGTAGCAGGTATTGTGGCTGTGGACACGTTTAATTTAGTGAACAAAGGGGAAGAAATGGCTCTTTGGATCGTAAAGGCTGCAGACCCCTGAGCTAGTCAAATGTGGTGTTAGCGTTGCTGCAAAGTCTAGTTTAATTTCTGTGTTCTGCACTGAGCACGAACAAAAAGATGTTTGTGTACTTGTCCAACCAGAGTGCATACTTTAAATTCCTGCTTGTATTCTAATGGACGCTCATCACTCTTTCCTGGTCAGCTTCCTAAGGCCGTGTTACAACGCGTGGTGTGATGAATGTGGCTGGGGATGGCTGGGGCGTCCACGACTTCCAGCCTGCAAGCATGTCTATAACAAGCAGCAGCCTTTCTAACAAAATTGTTCACTGCCCGTAGGGCTTGAAGACGAAAGTGGAGCGTGCACGTCTGCCTCTAACCCACTTAAGCCTCTCGCTGCACAAATGGAAGTGTTGATCTGCAACGTGAGAAGTCCTGGTGAATTCCTGCCTGTAAGCAGACTGACCAGAATAAATGTATGAGATTAAAGCCAGAGGAAGTACTGATGGTGTTACAGTGTGTGTGTGGGTGTGTGTGTGCTCTTTGCTTATGTCAGCATGTGTGTTTCAGGAACATTATATTTAGAGCACATTTCATTTTGTCAGTGTTTAGTCTGGAACTGCGGTCAAGAAGATGACCCAACTGATTCCTTTAAACATTTATATGGCAGTGTGTTTTTTAAGTGCAGGTATGGGCAGAAACACTTACAAGCTGTGTGTGTGTGTGTGTGTGTGTGTGTGTGTGCGTGTGTGTGTGTGTGTGTGTGTGTGTGCTCCTGCTGTCAGGGACACAGCAGTGTGTTGAGTTGCCTCACAGGGAAACCTCCCCCAACCCTCTGACACACATTTTTAAAGAGCTTTGTTGAGCAAATGAAGGAGGATAGGTGAGGGAGGAGTGAGGACAAGACACATAAATCCCACCAACATGCACACACATGTGCACAAGTGCTGCCATGCGTGGATGAAGATGGACCAGTCTGTGGCCGGGCAGCTCCTGCTCTGCTGGAAGAGACGTAAGGGAAAAGGAGAGTACCGTACTTTTCGGCATAAAAGTCGCTTCTGTGTATAAGCCGCTTTGTCCAATTATTGGGAATAATTTGAAAAAATCCATTAATAAAGTCAAAGTCAACTTTATTGTCAGAACTGCAATATGTACAGGACATACACAGGACCGAAATTGCGTTTCTCTCAGTCCCTCGGTGCAACAGTAACCATCTAAACACTAAACACTAAAACATTTAATACACATAAGCATAAAATAGTAAAAAAGTGTAACACTGTCCTGAGTTTTTTCATAATAGTATAAAAGTATGAAAATTTACACCAACACTGAAACACCAAACACCCCTAAAACACCAAACACCCAATGAACATAAGCATAAAATGAAATAATAAAAGTGTAATACTGTCCTGAGTTTTTGCATAGTAGTATGAAAAGTATAAAAACGTAAATCTATAAAATAAACTGAAGTTTCTAGCATTGACATTTGCAAAGAGTGGCACAGCAGCATATAAGTTAATGTACACAGTATATGTATGAGGTAGTTGATGTTGGTATATAGGCAAAGTGGCATATGCAGTGAGGCACATAAGGCACATTTGGCATCCTTAGATAAGGCTAGTCAGAGAATGCTGTATATGTATCTGCAGTAGTGTAGATAAAAGTAGTGTAAATGTAAACAGTAGTAATAAATGTAAAGCAGTAGTAATAAATGTAAACAGTATTAATAAATGTAAACAGTGAATGTAAACAGTAGTATGACTATAGGCAGTAATGTAATACAAACATTAGTGCAAATATGAGAAGTAGTGCAAACTGAATGAGCACATGACCGAGAGTTTAGTGAATAACCCGTTTGATGACACAGAGTCCAGTGTTAAAAACTTTGTGTTGAGTGGTAATGTGTGAGAAAGTTTTTTGTGTTAAGGCAGTTCAAATGGGAGGGGAGGCAGAGCAGGCAGAGTGTTTAGCATTCTGACTGCCTGATGAACAGAGCTGTCTCTCAGTCTGCTGGTACGAGCCTGGAGACTCCTCAGTCTCCTCCCTGATGGCAGCAGTCTAAAGCGGCTGTGTAGTGGGTGTGTGGGATCACCTGCCATGCAGTGGGCTTTCCGAGTGAGGCGTTTGCTGTGTAAAGGCTGAGTTAGACTTTCGCTTTGGTCCGCAGGCTGGAGCGCGCGCGCCGCGCGTGCACTGTGCCGCACGGCGAAATGCGTTCATAGTTTCGCCCCTGTCTTTATGGTTGACGCACGGCCGAGCATGGCAAAGTGCTGTTCTTTTACGGGCCAGCAGGTGGAAGTAGCCTCTACAACATGTGCATATGTTACAAGAAAGGGTGTAGAAGAAGAAATCTACCGTAGAAGAAGAACTGTTTGACGTCACAACACAAACAAAATGGCTTCCCGCTCGCTTCATTCTTGAACTGTCTTTATTAGAGGAGCAAATTATAATAGAACAACAGTTATTGTGTCTTGCAATTTTAATGAGACGAAGAAGACGCAGAAGGAGATGGTATGTTCGGCCATTACACTCTCAGAGACGTACTGGTGGGGAATATAACATGCTGGTGATGCCGATGCGGAGAATTGACGAAGAAATGCACTTCAGTTACTTCCGCATGTCTGCACACCGATTTGATGACCTGCTACATCGTATTTCGCCTTTCATACGACATGGAAGGACCCACAGCAGCCCTGTGACATTACCCGAGCGTTTGGCAGTGACTTTAAGAATCCTGGCTTCAGGTAGCAGCCAGAAAAGTGTAGCAGCCAGCTACAAACTTGGTGCAACTACGGTTTCCCTGATAGTCTCTGAGGTGTGCCAAGCTATATTGTATATTGCTATTTGTATTTGAATGTTAATGATTTTAAATAAAATGAAACTACATTGAAATATCCACTTCAGCTTTCCGTCTGTTTTGTTTGCATATTGTATTTACAAAGCCACTAACAGTTGTATTACATAAAATTTGGTATGAAAGACTTTTTTATAACTGTAAGAACATTAGATGTTAGAATTATTTGGAAACCTGAAATGGCATTGTAAATATAAGTCCCATATTGCATTAAAATGAAGCATTGCTACCTGACACGAAAAATCTCAATGTGTAGTAGCCTTTATTTCACCAGGAATGTGAAGTGGAATGTGGAGAAACCTGTAGAAATAGTGTTTTGATTTTAATGTGTGCAAAAATTGCATGCTGTCTAAAAATAATTGATAAATGTGTAATTATGCATTACAAATGTATCATTTGAATCAAAGTCAAGTCAAAGTCAGCTTTATTCTCAAAACAGTAATATGTACAGGACATACACAGGATTGAAATTGCATTTCTCTCTGTCCCTCAGTGCAACAATAACTATTTAAACACTAAAACATTTAATAAACATAAAATGAAATAAAGTGTAATACTGTCCTGAGTTTTTGCATAGTACTTTTTCATAGTAGTATAAAAGTAAAAAAAGTTTTCACCAACATTTAATAAACATAAAATGAAATAAAGTGTAATACTGTCCTGAGTTTTTGCATAGTACTTTTTCATAGTAGTATAAAAGTATAAAAAGTTTACACCAACATTTAATAAACATAAAATGAAATAAAGTGTAATACTGTCCTGAGTTTTTGCATAGTACTTTTTCATAGTAGTATAAAAGTATAAAAAGTTTTCACCAACACCAACAGAGTGAGCTGATGCTAGGGCTGTCGCTTCTGCTACTGCTGCTTGACCCTGGCAAGTGTCGAGGTGGTACGGGTATGGGCACCGTTGGACAGGGAGGAATTGGCGTGGAGGACCTGCGCAGAGGAAAACCCCCTGCGTTTGAAGTACTGCCAGTTTCATGGCCAGTAGGCGTGAGGTTGTGAGAGACGATGGGTGTGATGTACTCATGGTCGATGGTGGTGACGGTCTGGTCCATGGGGGTGAGGGTCTGGTCGATAGGGGTGAAGGTCTGGTCCATGGGGGTGACGGTCTGGTCGAATGGGGTGACAGTCTGGTCGAGGCACCATGTATCGTCCTGTGCTTGGCTCTGTGGTGTTTCTTCAGGCTAAAAAACAGACATTGACATCCATCAGTACAAAATGAAACGGTAACGGATACAATGCACATACAGTATGTGTTAAATAAAAACAAATGTTTGTGTAATTGTTAGCTTAATAAACAGAAGGTGAAGCATCAACAGACATATAGGCTAAATTTGTTTACAGTTGAGGTGTGCAGATCTAAAATGGTTATTTCCACTATTTCACATTTACTGGTCAGCAGCTTGATTTATATTTTCATTAAGCCATGTTTTGGTCATTCATTCTCACAGTTTATTGTTTATATCTATGACTACAAAGGGGAAACAACACGTGGCAGGCTGCACAGCATGGCCTGCTGTACGGTAACGGATACAATGCACATATGTGTTAAATAAAAACAAATGTTTGTGTAATTGTTAGCTTAATAAACAGAAGATGAAGCATCAACACACATATAGGCTAAATTTGTTTACAGTTGAGCTGTGCAGATCCAAAATAGCTATTTCCACTATTTCACATTTACTGGTCAGCAGCTTGATTTATATTTTCATTAAGCCATGTTTTGGTCATTCATTCTCAGTTTATTGTTTATATCAATGACTACAAAGGGGAAACAACACAGGCTGCACAGCATGGCCTGCTGTATTCCATGCTAAGCTAGCTGTAATAAAAGCAGTACTAACTTTTTTTTTCTTTCATTTTTACCTCTTTTTCCA
This sequence comes from Garcialebias charrua, assembly GCA_038048925.1. Classification (NCBI taxonomy): domain Eukaryota; kingdom Metazoa; phylum Chordata; class Actinopteri; order Cyprinodontiformes; family Rivulidae; genus Garcialebias; species Garcialebias charrua. The sequence continues at coordinate 26,915 of JBBPBX010002449.1, forward strand.
TATTTGTGTCCTTTTCTCGGTGTTTTATAAAACTCGACAGCCAACTCAGCTCCACAACGAGGATTGGCACCGGTTTGTTGGTGCCAGGATCGCCACTTCTGATCACCCTCTTCTTGGCCTTCACGAAGCGATCCCGCATGTTTTTCTTCCTCCTTCTGCATCGCTTCTGTGCCAGTTGCACATCGAGGGATCATACAAATGGCGATACATGCGGATGAGTTCAGCCAGAGCAGCTTCGAAAGCGTCCATCTTGTTTTGAGCCCAGTCCATACGTCACTGAGCGCGGCGCGCGCTCTAGGCTTGCGGAGTTTCAAAAATTCAGAGGTGCACGGCACGCGCTAATCCCCTGCGCGGGGCCAACGCGCAGGGGCGGGGACTGTGAAATTGCGTCACTTTTGGAGGGCACACCCTCGCGCGCTGCGCGACGCGTCAAGTATGAATCTAGCTTAAGTCCTGCAGTGAGGGCAAGGAGGTGCCGACGATCTTCTCAGCTGCTTTCACGATGCGCTGGAGGCTCTTGCGGCAGGATGCAGTGCATGCACCAAACCACACAGTGATGCAGCTGGTCAGGACACTTTCTATGGCACCTCTGTAGAAGGTGCACATGATGGAGGTTGAAGCTCCAGCCCTTTTCAGCTTGCGGAGAAAGTAGAGGCGCTGGTGAGCCTTCTTCGCCAGTGCTGCAGTGTTCCTGCTCCAGGACAGGTCCTTTGAGACGTGCACTCCCAGGAACTTGGTGCTGTCCACTCTCTCCACTGCGGTGCTGTTGATGGTCAGAGGGGCATGTTGTGCATCCCTCTTCCTGAAGTCCACGATAAGTCGCATCTATTATGCGTCACCGCTACGCGACGCGTCAGCGCCTCATTTGCCCTGCTGAAAATGGCGGCCACAGAAGCGAGCCAGCACGAAGGACTTTACAAGATTAACACGGTAAAAACTATTATTTCTTTGCTGAGAAAAAATATATTTCTTAGCTGACATTATAGCACAAGGGTTCCTGAGCTTAACCGTTCCTTAATCAATTCACGAAATGTTCAAATCTGCTGAATTTAAATTGTTTCGGTTTGACGTCTTCCAAATGGTCGCATGCACTACTAAAATAAATTATAAATAAATCGAATTCATCTCAAATGTTTTATACAGGTCAACAGTTTGTAAATGAGACCCATATACGTAATTACACTCTGTAAGCTAAAAAAATATCCGCTGAGTGGTTTATTAGCTTTTTATAACAATATAAACGGAAATAAAATGAAGCTAACATGAGACGATTCCGTCTCTAAAAACACGAATAAAAAATCGAATTTTATCTCAAATGTCTTATAGCCTACAGGGCAACAGTTTGTAAATGAAAACCCATATAATTACACTCTGTAAGCAGAAAAAATATCCACCGAGTGGTTTATTAGCTTTTTATCTAAATAGTAGGTATCTGTTTACGGTAGCTAACCGCTAACAACATGCTAAAGATCGATTTTTTTAAAAATCTCAAACATCTCATAAAGCTAGTCAGTTGTAAATGTCCATACAGTGATTACATTCTGTAAGTATCCTGATGCATGCTCAAGTTTCATAAAAATCTGTCCTGTGGTCCTTGACTTGTCTTGCTAACAAACAGCTAACAAACACAGCTAATAGTAGCTACCTCCAGAGCAGGAGGCCGGGCAGCGACAGAGTCAGTCCAAGGAGAGGAGGCTTTTTTCGGACACATGAGCTGGAAACGGTCGGTGGACTCTCTGGAAGTGGTACTGCACCATTTTTTTTGCCAAAATGAAAAACTGTCATATCTGAGTCAAAAATGGGTCTAAAAATATGGGAAAAAATCCATAAATATGTCGCTTCGCCGTATAAGTCGCAGGACATGCAAATTAGTATAAAAAACAGCGACTTATATGCAGAAAAGTACGGTACCTCATGGTGACATGGTGTATTCTAAACAGAAAAAACAGAACTAAACTGGTTCAGAAAGTTTCATGGTGTTATTATTGTGAAAAAGAATTGTGAAAAAATGCAAAAGTAGTGTGTAAAGAACCTTAAGCATGTCTCATCATCCAGTATCTCACAGAAAAAAACGTCTTTGTGTGATGAGCAGATGACTGAAGGGATCTTGGCCCACTCTTCATGTTGCTTCAGTTCTTGCAGGCCACTCTTTAATGCACAGCTCAACATTTTACCTGTATGTGTTGAAGGTTAGTTGGCAACAGCTTTCTCCTATAAGTCTTCATAAATGTTTGTTAGTGTTCTCAGTTCCCTTCCCTGGTTGGTTTGGGTGTATTGTCTTGTTGCTAGAACTTTGAACATGTTCAAAAATGTCCCTGGCAAATTTTCTCTCAAATTTATGGCAGGGTGTTTGTCTCAAACACACCTCGACCACTTCCCACTTTTATTTCTGTACACTTCAGGGTGTTAGAGCTGTGTTTTTACATTTCAATTTAATTCAGTTCATTTATACAGTGCCAAGTCACAACAGAAGTCAGCTCAGGGCACTGAACAGAAACATTCATATACATAAAAAGCCAAATACAGTAGTAACATTCCAACAATGTTCAGTCAGGTCATCTGGACGGTTTCTTTTGTTGCTGAGATGTTTTGTCCTTTATCCAAAGCACTTCTTCAATCTGAGGTTTTTTCCACTATGAAGTTTGCTGTTTGTGGCGGGACTCAGTTTGTTTGGTGGCTCCTCAGATTGAAGAAGTCCTTCGGATGAAGCATCTCAGCAAAAAAAGGAACCATCCAGATAACCTGACTGAACATTGTTGGATTATTACCTGGATTATTGAGCATGGACTTTGGAATTAGTAATGTAAAGGATTTTAGGGGGGGGTCAGTATTAAGCTGACCTCTTTATCCTTAATTAATTACTTATTTATATTGAATGGTAATTTCACGGATTCTTTTCTTTTTCAGTTTACCCAATATTTCTGTGATCTTTATGATAGATAAACAAACCATAAAGCCATTAAGTGACAGAGACGTTGATTCTAGTTTGGTATGCCAGGAGACACTACCATTTATTTAAAATAAATCAACTAAAATTAACACCATTACACTTGATTGACGGATTTCACTTCTCTTGCAATTTAACACATCAGCACATTTAAATTGCAACACAACAGACATAAATACAGTTGTCAATATACTTAGTCTGTGGCTCTTTAGCTTAAAATAGTTACCAGATAGAATGGAGATAGGGAGAGATTTAAGAGGAATAGAGAGAGGTTAAGAGAGGAAGTTATTTATCTTGAGTTTAACCAGATGACACTTTCCATCCGACTTCTGCTAAATCCAGGTACGTTTGTAAATGCTGGCTCATTACCTTTAAGACGATTAGTCTGATAAAGAGATGGCACCAGCCTTTCAGGCATACAGAATTGTTGCAGGTCCAGCACATCCAAACCGGTTCTCGTTTACGTTTCAACGTCTCCTGGGATCCGCGTCGATCATCAGAAAATGGTGTCAGCAGCTCCTGGTTGACTTCAAGATAACTTATTCCAGAAAGGAATAATCAAAGTTCTGAGCTTACGCTCGGTTCGAAGTGGACTGATAACGAGCATGTTATTAGTCTGTAACTGAATGACGTGTCCTTAGCGTGTGACTGACGTTCATTCAGCTCTTTGGGACGACCTCATGTCTTGAAGTCCCCAGCAAAAACTGAACGTTCACCGAAGCAAACGTTTTTTTCTAAAAGTGTTGAGACCAGAAAACAGTCTTCTGATTGGTCAGAAGGGAAGAGAGGAGAAACAGAGACACGTCAAAGGGTTCACTTTAACGTTATCAGAATTCAAGGTGATAGTCAGAGCAGAGTGAAAATGTTTAGGAAAAGACAGAGAGTACTGGAGTCATTCTCATGAAAACAATGGATTAACTGTCTTCTTCATTTCTAAACAAAACAGCCAGGTCTCTTTGACCCGAGCCTTCAACTTTCACACAGCAGTGGACACCATGTTAGTGCAGAAGTGACACAGTTTCACTTTACAGAATAACACAGCATAATAGCATATGTGACCACAAAACATATTGTAAATCACAACATTGCTCATGAATAAACACAGGTGATGCTCTGATTATATTTGTATTAGAACAAAATCAAAGATAGAAATAGTCTCTTTTGGTGACTATGTTCTCAGATTACAACTAATAAAATAAATTGTGTTAAAAGTCTGGTTACTGAAAGGTCAGCAAAGGTCATCACTGGAACAGTTCAAAACACTTCAGTTTTGACCCTGGGTAGGTTCACTACATCTCCTCCCTTTTGGAAGTCATCACTAGTCCTAGGGGATGAGGTCCAACACAAAAGGATACCTTGAACTGTTTCTGATCTTGAAGTAATCCAGTAAGTGGAAGAAGAAAAATCAAAAATTACAATCCCATAAAGTTTTTGGAAATTCCATACTGTTCGTAGGTAATCCCATTGCGGTAAGCTTTTAATCCTTTGGAAAACAAAGTCTTATAATCCACAGCAGTAATTCCACAGCAGTAATTCCACAACGATTAGTTTTGTTGATTGATCAGCAACAATTGTTTTTATAATCAGCATGTAGAGGGGATCCCTCGATTGAAGCAGAGGAGGCGACCCTTGGATGAAGGTTGAAGACCAAGCGTTGGAGCTGCAGGTCCCCACATCGAAGGTTGTTGGCTGGTTGGCTTCCAGTCAGTGCCACTCTGGTTCTATGTGTCATGCAATTATGTGGTTTTTTAGGTGGGCTTATGATTGGGATTTTACATTAGGCCCTACCTATATGCACCTGGTGTGTAAGCTATCATGATTTAGATCAGCTACAATTACCAATTAAGGGGTGGATCAATTCTGTAAAATTAGATATAGGGATCTATACCTATAAAATTTTGGAGGGCTTCTGTAACGAAGGCCTCTAATTCCAAACTATTCCTCCATTCATTACTTAGTTTAGGTTAAACTAAAATAGAAAAATGAAATATAGTTTGATCTAAATGTCTGTTGTCTTTTAGACGAACGACGTAGGATTTGGTATTCCTAATAAATTTTGAAGTCTATGGCGAGACTCATCAAAATGAATAGATAATCTAGAATAGAAACGATCGAATCGGTTCAATTTAGAAATTGTGAGACCAGTGTAGTTTATGGTACCTTGAGTAGCTTTAAACTACATTGACTCTTCGACGATTGAGATTTAACAAAACGAACTGCATGTTGGCATAGTTAAATCCATATCATTCATTAACCAATGTTAATACAAAACCTTTTTGGCTGGGAGTGTTCAGAACCAAAACAATATCTCAACTAATGACAACAGTAATGACTAAACAACAAGGAAACAACGTTTCACTGCTTCGACACACTCTTGTCGTCAGATTCCAAAATGCAACACACAAGAAAAACAGGTCTCAACTTTATGACCGAGGTCAAATTAAATCTTGTGGATTTAAACGGTTGTTAAGGTTAGTTTTTTGTTGTGGGTATTAGACTTAGCGTTTCTAAGTTCAAGTTGGACAATGCGACTTATAGGGTGGAAAATACGGTAGTTTAAACCTGATTAGTTTATTTACTAACTTGTGTTTGGGCGACCTTATTATCCCATGAAGTCGGTGAGTTTGTGAGATCTTTGTCTTTTGTGGATTCATTGAACGCCTTGTAAGGTTTGATCTGATTTCGATGTACCCATTTAGCAATTGGCTCTTTGCGGCCTTTGCTGATTTTGATTTCGTAGACGACTGAGGACACTTTGTCTGTTATCAGATGAGGTCCAGTCCACCTGGGCATCAGTTTGCGGGCGAGAGTTCCGGTCTCGGACCCTCCTTTCCCGGTTGCTGGGGCGAACGTATAGTACCAGACTCTGTCTCCCTAGCCTGGTTGATACCAGACCCATGTCCTTCACTTCGCTTTGTACTAGGGTCTGCGGGTTCGCGTCCCGGCCACTACACATCTTGGGGTGTCTATGAGTGCACACCTATTTCTCCAGCTCCCCGAGCGCCTTCTATGGCTGCTCACTGCACCGCCTGGTAGGTGGTTGGGTTAAATGCAGAGACGAATTTCGTCTGTGTATGGGAAACATACGCAGATGACAAGATTAGACAATTATTATTATTATTATTATTATTATTATAGACAGCGATTTCTCCGTTAGATTTTTGAATGGACCAATCAGAGAACAGAAGGCGGAGTTTTGTTAGTTTAGCCTGGCGAGGTCCAGGCTATTCAGATAAAAAGCTCAGAAACCACTCGGTGGATATTTTTTCTGCTACCAGTGTGTAATTATATGTCTCTAATTTACTGACTGTTGGCCTAGATGAAACATTTGAGATAAAATTCGATTTTTTATCATTTATTTTCGTAGCGCACCCGAGGCTGTTTGGAAAATGTCAAACCGAAACTATTTAAATCCAGCAGATTTGACCATTTCGTGAATTGATTTAGGAACTGTTAAGCTCAGGAACACTTCTGATATAACGTCAGCGGTGAAATATATTTTTTATCAGCAGAGAAATAATAGTTTACCTTGTTTTATTGAAAATTCCTTCGTGGCGGCAGCCATTTTGAATGACGACGTCAGTCGACGTCGTTCAAAACTCCGCCTTCTGCTCTCTGATTGCTCAGGAACACTTCTGATATAACGTTAGCTAAGAAATACATTTTTTATCAGCAGAGAAATAATAGTTTTTTACCTTGTTTTATTGAAAATTCCTTCGTGGCGGCAGCCATTTTGAATGACGACGTCAGTCGACGTCGTTCAAAACTCCGCCTTCTGTTCTCTGATTGGTCCGGTCAAAAATCTACCGGAGATATCCTTGTCTATGGGACAAGTCCCAGACCCAGCAGTGAAGGGAAATGAGAATTGAGCGGAGCTGCGTAGGAATGGCGAGGGCCAGGCTACTGTCTCCCACTTAGAGTTCATTGTGAGAGGCCTTCTGGTCATAGTACGCCTTGCGTCCTTCAGCGGATCTTTCCAGGTTTTTCTGGGCGAAAGCAAAAGTGTTTCTGAGGTGTACATTCAAATCTTTCATGTATTGTTGTGTAGTGTAGGCTGTCGCCATGGCGGCGTCGCCTGGTTGGTACAACAGGTGTAGAGGGAGAGTCATTTGTCGACCGGTCATCATCTCGAAGGGAGAGATGCCAGTTGATGTGTGTGGAGTGGCTCTTATGGCCATGAGGACCAGAGGGAGTTTCACGTCCCAGTCCTTGTGGTTTGCAGCCACGTATTTCTTCAAAATACTCACCACAGTTCTGTTTGCTCTCTCTACTTGGCCTGAAGCCTGTGGGTGGTAGCCGACATGAAAGTTGGCCTTGACGCCTAGCGTCTTCCACAGTTCTTTCATCACTTCACCTGTGAAGTGTGTACCTTGGTCTGAGTTCACCCTAAGGGGAAGTCCAAACCTTGAGAATATATGATTCATTAACAACATAGCAGTGGTTTGTGCTGTGTCGTTAGGAGCTGGTAGGCATTCTACCCATTTGGTAAATGCACAGGTTACCGTGAGAAAATATTTATTTCCTCTAGAGCTCTTAGTGAGTGGTCCAACCCAGTCGATCTGGAGGTCAGACCATGGGAATGCAATGCCTCTGCTTTGCAGTGGTGCTCTGTGAAGTGGTCTGGTTGGCTGAAACTGGCCACAGACCACGCACCCTTCAATGTAGTCCTTGACATCCTTTTTCATTCCAGGCCAATAGGCAATTTGTTTTAATGCCGTCAGCGTGGCTTTATCTCCTTTGTGTCCTGCGGACGGGAGATCATGGGCATGAACTAACATCACCCCCCTTTGGTCATGGGGAACCACGAACACAGGTGAGGACGTTGGTCCATGAGCGAAAGTTAGGATGCCCTTGATTAGTTTTAGCTGTTTGCGCAGCTGATAGAGGACCTTAAGGTCTGGATCGGAATCCAGGTCGTCTTTAGACGGAGTATTTTTGTCTGGATCAGTCAGGTACAGTATCATGGAGTTGATAGCAGGATCCGACTGCTGTAGTTGGATGATGTCTGGGTCAGTCAGTGCAGGTCGTACAGAGACTGCATTGTCAGCAGGTCTGGCTGCGGCTTGTACACGTTTGACTGCCATAACCTCAACAGTAGGTTGTGTTGAAAGAGTCTTGATTAATCAGGAGGGGTCCCTTGTGTCCTCTGCAGTACCTACGGTTAGGCAGTCTGTATCACAACTAGGAGGCCCTTTTATTGGCAGGGGTTTTCTCACTGTTGCCTACATTGTACAGTACTTGGGTGTACTTACAATACAATACAATACTTGTACAATACTTGGGTGTACACTTGAATGATAACCTCAGCTGGAGCAACAACACCACCAGCCTGATCAAGAAAGGTCATCAGAGACTCTACTTCCTCAGACGGCTGAGACGAGCTGGTCTGAGCAGCCCAGTCCTCACCTCCTTCTACAGGTGTGCAGTGGAGAGCATCCTGTGCTCCAGCATCAATGTGTGGCATGGAGGCTGCACAGTTGCAGAGAGGAAAGCTCTACAGAGAGTGGTGAAGGCTGCACAGAAGTCTGTTGGAGTCAGTCTCCCCACCATCACAGACATTTACACCTCCAGATGCAGGAAAAGAGCCACCTGCATCATGAAAGACCTCACTCACCCAGCACACTCACTCTTTGCCCCACTCCCCTCAGGACGGAGGTTGAGGAGCATCAAATGTAGAACCACTAGACTGAGGAACAGCTTCTACCCTGAGGCTGTTAGACTCATGAATAAATAAACAATAAGAATGATCACTGCAAAATATCACATCATGCTGATGCTGATCTGTTTTCTTGTTGCTGTGTTCATCTGTGACCATCTGCTCATACAGACTCGTGTTCGTGCTGCTGTTTATAATGATGTTTTTCTACTACATTAGGGCTTAGTGTATTACTAGTTGATGTTTTTCTTAGTTAATCCTAGATGTTATTACTGTTTTTCTCTTGCATTTGTTGGATGTAACTGGGACCCTGTGTACATAATCTCGTTTTCATCACATGTACCACATGCGGTGCAAATGACAATAAAGACTCTCTGACTCTGATTGTCTGTTGACCATAATCTATAATCGCGCTGAAGCGGCTTATAAAATCTTGGCCAACCAAAAATGGGAATAAGTCAAGTTTAGACACAAACACCGGGTGGCGTAGTGTCATTTTGCCAATCTGCATGTGAACCATAGCTATAGCTGATAGGGTTGTTCTCGTCTCTGCGAGACCCTGCAGCTCAATAGCACTCTTCACGAAGGGTATTTGCCTGTCAACACCGTTAGCGGTGGTCCTCAGCTCCTCGAACAGCTTGGCTGACATAATAGTAATATCAGAACTGCCGTCCAGGAGGGCTTCACGCTCAAGGACACCTTCCAGTGTGATAGGCAGGTAAGCTTTCTTAGCCACCCCCCTTTGTATAAGGTTACACAGAAACCTCACAGGTCTTGGCCCACGTTTCTGTTTACGTGTACCTCTGGCTGTGTACAGTAATCTTGTTTACTGTCAGCATCTTGTTGGCTGTCAACATCTGTGTGCTCTGAGTCTTTGGGAAACATAGTGCTGTACATCGCTCCAGGTTGGTCAATGTTGATAGTGTCATTATCAATGATAACGCCATTCATTGTATCAGGCTGGTCAAGCACAGTAACATTCAAATCTACTGACAAACCACTTACTTCCTCTGTCTATTCCAAGCATAGAGGTGTTGGGCCATTATTCCGGGACATTCGTGACTCCTTGCATGTCTCGAACTGTTCTGTTCGAGGCGCAGGAGGTGCAGTTCCAAGGCTTGGGGGTTTCTGTTGGGACCACACATTGTTACATGAGTATAGGTCCTCACACTTCAATTTCTGTTGAAGTTCACCCACCGGCAGACCTTGGTTTTCACTCACCTGGTTCGATCGGAGCCATTGTGGGCCTCTTAGAGAGTGAACACCTACCTTTTGTGGTTCGTTGCTTGTCTCAGATTTTGCATTCTGAGGTGCTTTAGGGACGGGCCTCCCTTTAAACCATTTCGAGTCACTGTTCCAGCTGGCACCAACATTTCGTTGTTTGTCAGTTTGAAAATCTTGTTCATTCTTGCTTGTATTATCCAACTCTTTTAACAACCGACGTATGTTCTCTACCTCTTCTGAGGTCAGAGAGCCTTTGAGACGATGGTGTTTATTCTCGCTTTCTATAGGAGAGAGAACCTCTCCTATTTTTAGCGACTGGGATATGACCTTTTGACCTGGGCACACCTCAGAGGGTGTTTTGTTTTGCATGTGAGCCTCAAAAGCAGTTACAGCGCACTGTTTCATCACTGATTGTATAAACTGATGTTGTAACTCAAGGCCTTTTTTGAGAAGTTTTTCTCTTTGTCGTTTGCTCTTCTGCCTTATCAATTCAATCTTTGCTTTGAGCAGCTGGTTATTTGTGTGCTCTGAGTTATCAAAGACAATGTCACGCATTGTACCAGTTTGGTCATCCTCTGTCTCATTCAAGTTTTCAAACAACCAACTTATGTCCACTATCTCCTCAGAGCTTAGAGGTATGGTGCATTTTTTCTGGAACTTCTGTGACCTTTTGCTACTCCCGGACTGTTAAATCCGCAGTGCAGGGGCAGGGCCTTTGCTCGGTGTAGACCGCGGAGGGTCACTTAAAGAGCGGACACCTACCATTTGTGTTTTTTTGCTTATCTCGGGCAGTTTCGTCCGAGGTGCAGGGACAGGGCTTTTGCGCGTCCTTCTAAACCATATTGGGTCACTTAACCACTTCGGGTCATTGTTCCAGCGGGCATCAACATGTCGTGGTTTGTTAGTTTGAAAAACATGTTTTTTCTCACCTATTTTAGGAGAGGGAGTTGATGAACTTGTCCCTTCCAGCTCCAAGCGAGTGGGATTTGACCTTTTCTTGGTAATGTAGTTCACGCTCTGGTTTTGTTTTTAACCAGATCGGGTCATTGTTTAGTCTGTGAGCGTCACAAACATTTACAGCACCCCGTTTTGTTTTTGATTCTCCTAACAAACGTAACTCAATTTTTTTGTAGGTGAGCTTTTTCACATCTTTCAATATGCTTCTGCTTTAATACTTCAAGCTCTTCAAGCCTTGATGCGATCAGCTTGGAAGCTCCATCATTTCTTTCATATCCCATCTTTGTTTTGAAATTTTCTCCAAATTAAAGGTTCAGTCTGCAGTTTCTGTAGAACATCAGCACTTAGAAAAAATTTCAACAAGCAAAGCATTCTGATCCCTCCCCCTCAGAGCCATATATGGCTCTGCCCCCTTGTGGTCTGTTGAAATTTGAATTCAAGCTCTGTTTTTATTGGCTGATTCAAATTCAAGCTCGGTTTTTATTGGCTGGTTACAAACTTTGTTTTTATTGGCTGGAAAATGGCGGGTCACTTTTTCTTTTTAGAAATGCTTATTTACCACCTGGAGAAGCAAGGGGACAATATTTTTTTTTAGTTTTTTTCAGAGATTACCTCTCTAACATCAATCTAGTGACAGAGTGAAGAAATATGTTAAACATATATTGTTAGAAAAGTTACATATAGCAGCTTTAATGAGAGATGTTTGTAGTTTGTTATTTTAAATATTTCCTTATTTAAAATAAACTGGAGTCATTAGTTGTACACAGAAAAACATTAAAAATGCCATTTTAACTAAAAGTGTACAGATGTGCACACCATTCTGTATAAAATGCAGAGATGTGAAGAGTTTAATGTGGCAATGCTCTGTTCTCCATTGTTTTGTATTTTGATTTAATGTGAAAATCAATAAGATGGTATTTATTATAGTGTATGCAAATAAATTTTTTCTTAGCGGTGAGTTATTTAACTAAAACAGCTTTCTGGTTTTATTCTTGTAATCTATAAACAAGTCTTTTATTCATTCAGTACCTTTTATTTATTTTAGGTTTTACCTTCAATGAAAAATGTTGTAAGTTAAAGCCTTTGTGGCCGTATTAACTTAATAGACTTATCTTTTAAAACAATTACCATGAAACCACGTTTAATTTTTCTGTCTTTCACTCAAACGCCTTTTTAAAGATTTCAAATAAATGCAATGTTCATACTAAAATGTTAGCAGATCCTGTTTTATTTTGCTCCAAGAGAATGTATTTCAGTTGCAGTAAAACCGTTTGAGTGTTGCTGCAGTTATCTGGAGAGAAAACCGTACTTTTGTTTGTTATTTTAAACTCTTTTGTATTTAAAATAAGCAAAAATGTCCGTCTGTACCTCTGTTATTCTAAATTTTTTATTTAAAATAAACAGGAGTCTTTTGTTTGTGTACAGAACAATTTTAAAGATGGCATTTCACCATAAAAATGCTGACTTTTTATGATGTTTTGAGAAAACTTTTAGTGAAATCTCCGTTCGTCTTGTGAGTGTAAGCCTGTCACTCAAAGTGCAACACCTGGAAATGACGACAAAAAATAGGCGGGTCGACGCAGCGCGTCACCAGCTTCCGTACTTAAGCGAGGCGGAGCTTGCTACACAGATATGCGACGTCAACCAATCAATCACAGCGCTTGTAGTTCTATTCCCAAGCATTCATGGTTAATGTAGTTTTCTTACCTTCGACCAATGCAGTGCCGGAAATGACGACAAAGTGGGCTGGTCGCAACGGCGTGCGTCCCCACTTCAGCGAATCAACGCACGCTTTACAGACACGAGACGCGATTGACAGATCACAGCTCTAATTTTATCCAATCACAGCTCATAAACAAACGTGTAGGACACGTCGCTTTAACGTTACCTTAGCACAGGGGTGCTCACACTTTTTCAGCATGCGAGCTACTTATAAAAAAACCAAGTCAAAAGATCTACCCAATACAAAAATGCAAAACATATAATTATCTTCAAATGTATTAAGGATTATTTTTATGTACAATGTACCTATGTTGATGTACCTTGCATAACTGAATAAGCCAATATTGCACAACACATAATAAATCAGGGGTCACCAACGTGGGTCGCCGGCAGAAACCAAATGGGGTGATGGTGACAGCAATATAGATTATTTTTTTATTTTATTTTAAAAAAAGATGGTAGAAACTGATCCCCACCCCCTTCTTTATAAGAATCTGGTCTTTTACTTTAATAAATGTTAAAAAATCATTAGATATTTTTTACTTTATAATGTCATCTCTAAAAGCCCCCTCCAGCAAATCTAAAGTGGTCCACAGGCCACCAGTTGATAACCACAGTTGTAGCAGGTTGTTATGGCTCCGGACACGTTTAATTTAGTGAAGGAAGGCATAAAAATATCTCTTTTGGTACGGAGAGATTTACAGCGGTGTATTTTACAGACTGTCCCTGAACGCAGCGCGAAAGTGTGTTTTGCAAACGCTCGTGCTGCGGGACAGGGAAACGTGCAGAGAACGGAGAGTAGTCAAGGAGGTTATGCTGTATGAAAAGTGTCTCGTATGATTTTAATAATAAAGCCACGTCAACTCCCAACCAGTATGTTTAAGCGTGCAGAGAAACAACACAGCGTCACTCACCCGGAAGATGGTGGCGGCGTTTCGCTTTGAAGTTGCTGCTGTCCGAACTGGGATTTTAGTTCCTCCACCTTTCTCTTTCTCAGCTAGCTTTTTGGTGGGAATTTGATGTCGTATTTTCCAAGAACAGTCCGAAATCTGATTGTTTTTGCTTAGTATGTTTCGCTGCGTTCCACCTTCGCGCCATTGTTTTTCAGAAACTGCATGCGCAATGACCTAAAGCTCTCATCTGATTGGTTGCCGTGTATGTCAATCAAGTGACGGGAAGTTAAAACTCAAGATTTAGTTGTCATCTGATTGGTTGCCCTGTATGTCAATCAAGTAACGGGATGTTTGATTGGCTGACAATTTTTTATGTCACGCTGCGGAAAAATAATAATAATAATAATAATGTCACACTGCGATCGACCAGTAATGCCTCCGCGATCGACCGGTCGATCGCGATTGACGTAATGAGTAGGTCTGCCTTAGCACAACAGAACGCAACTTTATAGACCCTTAAACAACTCAAACGCTTCAAATTAACTTCCCAAAATTCTGAAACATGGCAATCACACTTAAAACAGGCACAACTTAGCTACGCTCAGTAACCAACACTTCAACTGTAACACAACACGGACTCTCTCGGAGCTGCGTTCAAGGTCGGTTCCGTCCACTTTAAAGGAGCAGAACTCGGGTTTCACGAACCACTATCCGACACGTTCTAACAGTAATATGCTTTTTTCGACCTTCTCTAAAATGTAAAATACCACACACAGCAATCTGGTAGATGTTAATAATAGCTTTTCAGGCAATTTGACTCGGCGGACAACAAAGCTTTGTACAGGAGTCTGTGCGTGAACTGGACCGAATGGAACCAGAACCCCCCACAGACCACGGGCTGACAAGACCTCACCTAAAAGCTTCCAACAACGTGTTAAAGAGTTGAACAATAACAATCTCTCAGCTTCAAATGATAAAACATGCAGAATCTGCCAGTCTTGAACACCTCAGCCAAAAATTATCACCTTCAGAGTCCAAAAATTGGATAATCATGCCAACATAACGTTTCAAGTTCATGAGAGATCACAGATTTATCAATAAACTTTCAGAAAACTCGTACTTGGGCCACCAGATGTACTTAAACACGTACAGTGCCCCAGATGTAAGGATATATAGGAGGTCAATATTAATACTGACCTCTTTACCTTAATTAATTTACTTATTCAGGTTGAATAGTAATTTCACGGATTCTTTTCTTTTTCAGTTTACCCAATATTTCTGTGATCTTTATGATAGATAAACAAACCATAAAGCCATTAAGTGACAGAGTCGTTGATTCTAGTTTGGTATGCCAGGAGACACTACCATTTATTTAAAATAAATCAACTAAAATTAACACTATTACACTTGATTGACGGATTTCACTTCTCTTGCAATTTAACACGTCAGCACATTTAAATTGCAACACAACAGACATGAATACAGTTGTCAATATACTTAGTCTGTGGCTCTTCAGCTTAAAATAGTTACCAGCTAGAATGGAGATAGGGAGAGATTTAAGAGGAATAGGGAGAGGTTAAGAGAGGAAGTTATTTATTTGAGTTTAACCAGATGACACTTTCCATCCGACTTCTGCTAAATCCAATCAATCAATCAATCAGTCTTTATTTATAGAGCCATTTTTAGCAGCCAGAAGGTGCACAAAGTGCTGAACAATACAGAAATAAAACAAACAATCAAAAACAACAACAAAAAACAGCCAGTAAAAAATTAAAAACAATTTAAGACCTAACAAGAATGTCAAAGAACTACTAGGTATTAAAAGCCTGCCTGAATAAAAAGGTTTTAAGATTAGATTTAAAAGACTCCATATGAGTGATGGAGCGCAAGTCCAGAGGTAGCTTATTCCAGAGACTGGGTGCAACGACAGAAAAGGCCCGGTCACCCCAACGTTTGTAGTTGGACTTTGGGATGGACAGGAGAAATGTATTAGATGATCTCAGTGTTCTCCTATATTCACGGACAGTTACAAGATCAGTCAAATACAGTGGGGCAAGACCATTGAGTGCTTTAAAAGTGAATAATAAAATTTTGAATTTAATTCTAAAATCAATTGGAAGCCAATGGAGAGAAAATAAAACAGGGGTTATGTGTTCACGTCTGGAGGTGTTGGTTAAAAGTCTAGCTGCAGCATTTTGGACCAATTGAAGGCGTCTAATGGAGGATTGGGAGATTCCCGCATACAGGGAATTACAGTAGTCTAGCCTTGAGGTGATAAAAGCATGAATGGCCTTTTCTAAATCAAAACGATTTAAAAAAGGTTTAACTTTGTATAAAAGACGTAATTGATAAAAACAGGCCTTGACTACAGACGCTATTTGTTTATCAAATTTTAAGTCCTTGTCAAATGTCACCCCCAAGTTTTTAACTGTTGGTCTGCATTTGGAAGTTAGAGCTCCAAAGTTACAGGGAGCATCATCACCGAAGAAGATGCATTCTGTCTTTCCTTCGTTTAAAAACAAAAAATTACGGTGAAGCCACTGTTTAATGTCGTTAATACAATCAGCGTAGGGAGTGAGAAGATTGCTGTTTTTGGGTTTCATTGGTAGATAAATTTGTACATCATCAGCATAGCAGTGAAAAGAAAAATTATGTCTGGCTATTACTGATCCAAGAGGCAGCATGTACAGTGAGAAGAGGAGAGGACCAAGAATAGAACCCTGTGGCACACCACAAGAGAGAACGGCAGTGGAGGAGGAAAGAGTGTCCAACATGACAGAGAATGTTCTGTTGGTCAAGTAGGCAGTGAACCACTTGAGTGCTGTACCAGAAATTCCAACATAACGTTGTAGGCGAGATAGAAGGACAGTGTGGTCTACTGTATCAAATGCAGCTGTGAGGTCCAGCAACACCAGTGCAACGGGACACTTGGCATCCATGGACATGGAAATGTCATTATGGACTTTTAACAAGGCTGATTCGGTAGAATGACGGGATCTAAAACCAGACTGAAATGTTTCAAAAATACCATGATTTTCTAAAACAGGTTGTAACTGCATAAAAACAATTTTTTCTAAAACTTTAGATAAAAAAGGCAGATGAGAAATAGGTCTAAAATTAGATAAAATTGATGGGTCCAGGTGAGGTTTTTTAAGAAGGGGCCTAACTACAGCATGTTTAAATGCAGCAGGGACAATTCCTAAACGAAGGCAGGAGTTTAAAAGTGTTAAAACACAAAAACCCACAGAATTAAAAACCTCTTTTAAAAACCTGGATGGAAGAAAGTCCAGAGGGCAATTGGTGATCTTTAAGTGTTGAACAACATCAGTGAGAGTGGCAAGAGACACTGGTTGAAACTGTTCAAACACAACCGGAGCTACAGAGACAACAGAGTAGTCAGGAGCAACAGGACCAGTGACCTGTCTGACTGAGGCCACTTTATCCTGGAAGAATTTTAGAAAGTTTTCACAGTTTGTGGCTGTGGCATCTGGTAGAATACGCACAGCTGGATTTATAACAGAATTAATAGTGTTAAATAACACTCTAGGACAGTGGCAATTATCTGAAATCAAACCAGATAAAAATAGACATTTCGCCTCTTTGACAGATCTCTGGTAATTTTTAAAGCATTCTCTCAGAAATTTTAAGGATGAAGGAAGTTTGTCTCTCTTCCATTGTCGTTCCGCTTTCCTACATAATTTCTTGAGAGTACGCGTGGCATCGTTTAACCACGGCTCAGCTCTTGGTTTGGTGGATTTAAACCGAAGAGGAGCGATGGAGTCTAAAATGTCAGAGCAGGTGGTTTTGAAAGAGAGAAGGAAGTCCTCTGGATAAAATTCATCTGTACTTGAAATTGGAAAGTCCATAAAAGCAGTGGTGAACAGTCCAGCAGTCTCAGGAGTAAAAATACGACGCCAATGACCTGCAACAGCAGGCCTACTGACAGGAAGGGGGGCCGAAAACTCTAACATGATGGGGAAATGATCTGAGATGGCAGTTTCAGATGTTTCACAGAGTGAGATGGATAGCCCATGAGATATAATAAGGTCCAACGTATGTCCAAGAAGATGAGTTGGCCCACGCACAGACTGTATTAAGTTAAAAGATGTTAAAAGATTAATAAAATCAGAGGCTAACTGATCGGACGGGCAACAAACATGAATATTAAAATCTCCACAAAAAAGTAAATTGTCAAATTTGGGGATGGAGTCAGCTAAAAATTCAGCAAATTGTTGAATAAAATCCTTATTATTTTTAGGGGGACGATAGACAATTCCAAATAATACAGGCTGTGTCAGCTCAGCCACGAACAGCTGTAACTCAAAAGAAGAATATGTTTTTGCAGGTAAAAGTCTACATTTGAAATTGTCTCTAAAAACTGAAGCAATGCCCCCACCACGACCCGTGAGACGGGGGGAGTTGAGGAAGGAACAGCCGGGAGGGAGGAGCTCTGAGAAGGCACTGTTTTCATCCGGTTTAATCCACGTCTCCGTTAACAGAAGAAAATCCAGTGTGTGTGAGGAGAAAAAGTCATTCATGATAAATGTTTTGTTAGTTAGTGATCTGATGTTAATCAGTGCCAAACGAACGGAGTTCCTGACCGTTTGCTGACATCCATGCTGAAGTGGACGGAGGTGTTCCTGAACGCAGCCCCGGATGTGGGTCCCAACGAGCCGGCTGCGTGGGCGTGTGCAGCTGGCGTCCGGGTCCGGGACAACCGGCCGGAGCCAACGATAGCAATCCCTTGTTAGCCGGTTGTAAATGCCGTGGGAGTTAGAATCCCGAATCCGGAGTTTGACGTGAAGTCCGCTTCTCCTTCCGCGTTGACGTCGACGGCTCCTGGAGGGCAGCGCGGCGAGAGAACGCCATAAACAGGTAGGCACCGAGGCAAGGTGTGGCGGTGGAGGAAGCTGAGAATGTTTGCTAAAGTTGGTTGGAGAGTTCTGGATAAAATCCAGGTACGTTTGTAAACGCTGGCTCATTACCTTTAAGACGATTAGTCTGATAAAGAGATGGCACCAGCCTTTCAGGCGTACAGAATCGTTCCAGGTCCAGCACGTCCGAACCGGTTCTCGTTTACGTTTCAACGTCTCCTGGGATCCGCGTCGATCATCAGAAAATGGTGTCAGCAGCTCCTGGTTGACTTCAAGATAACTTATTCCAGAAAGGAATAATCAAAGTTCTGAGCTTACGCTCGGTTCGAAGTGGACTGATAACGAGCATGTTATTAGTCTGTAACTGAATGACGTGTCCTTAGCGTGTGACTGACGTTCATTCAGCTCTTTGGGTCGACCTCATGTCTTGAAGTCCCCAGCAAAAACTGAACGTTCACCGAAGCAAACGTTTTTTCTAAAAGTGTTGAGACCAGAAAACAGTCTTCTGATTGGTCAGAAGGGAAGAGAGGAGAAACAGAGACACGTTAAAGGGTTCACTTTAACGTTATCAGAATTCAAGGTGAGAGTCAGAGCAGAGTGATAATGTTTAGGAAAAGACAGAGAGTACTGGAGTCATTCTCATGAAAACAACGGATTAACTGTCTTCTTCATTTCTAAACAAAACGGCCGGGTCTCTTTGACCCGAGCCTTCAACTTTCACACAGCAATGGACACCATGTTAGTGCAGAAGTGACACAGTTTCACTTTACAGAATAACACAGCATAATAGCATATGTGACCACAAGACATATTGTAAATTACAACACTGCTCATGAATAAACACAGGTGATGCTCTGATTATATTTGTATTAGAACAAAATCAAAGATAGAAATAGTCTCTTTTGGTGACTATGTTCTCAGATTACAACTAATAAAATAAATTGTGTTAAAAGTCTGGTTACTGAAAGGTCAGCAAAGGTCATCACTGGAACAGTTCAAAACACTTCAGTTTTGACCCTGGGTAGGTCCACTACAGTAATATAATTTGTCTAAGGAAGGAAGCCAGCAGATTGTGTTGAATATTTTTTTTTATTATTTATTTATTCATTTTAAAATACAACACACACAAAAAAAAAACCACAATTGTGACAATACAATATCAAGAAATAAAATGAAGGGTGGCAGAATGAAGAGAAAATCTTATGATATCTGCCCCCATTTTTCAAACAGTTAGTTCAAACAGACAAAGTAAAATCATCAAACAAGTAACAGAATAGAAAATAAATCATAATTATCAAATTACAAAATGACACGCAAAAGACTAATTCATATATATTTCTGTAATAATTTGGTTTTGATTAATTTCTTAAATGTAAATAATGAAGTGGCATTTTTAATTTCAGTATCCAAATAATTCCACAAACCAATTCCCTGAATGGAGCTTGACCGACCCCTCGAACTTGTTCTGTATTTAGGTTTAACAAAAATGTTGTCTCCCTTTAAATTATAACAGCTTTGACGTTTAACAAAAAGTATTTGGATATTACATGGTAATTCTTGTTTATGGGCTCTATACATGACTGACAAAATATTATAATCCACCAAGTCACTGAATTTTAGCAACTTCAATTGATGAAACAATGTGCTGGATGGGTGACAATAATTTTTTCTGGTAATTATTCTTATAGCTCTTTTCTGTAACAAAAAACAGGTTCTGTGAAAGTTTTACATGCTTTATCCCAGATGTCAATACAATAAATTATATGTGGAACAATAATTGTGTTGTACAACAAGTACAGTGCTTTGTCATTTAACAGGTTCCTGACTTTATACAGAACAGCAATAGATCTCGCTATCTTTGTCTTTACTGAATTTATATGAAGTTTCCACGTCAGTTTGTCGTCAATGATGACACCCAGAAATTTCACCTCACTAACACGACAGATCTCAACATCGTCAATCATAAATGGAATATCAACAGTAGTTTTTTTTATTTTTACCAAATATCATGTATTTAGTTTTATCTAAATTAAATGACAGTTTATTTATATTAAACCAATTTTGTATTTTTCCCAATTCTATCTTCATGAATTCAAAGATCTGTGTAATATCATGACAACAAAAAAAAGTTGTATCATCAGCAAAAAGGATACATTTGAGAAGTACTGAAACCTTAACCAAGTCATTAATATACAAAATAAATAATTCATGTCCAATGATAGAACCCTGAGGGACTCCACATGTAATATTACAGAGGTTGGATATTATATCATTGATTTGTACAAATTGTGTCCTGTTACTGAGATAGCTAGTAACCCACTGCAATGCTGGTCCTCTCACACCGTAATTACTCAAATTGTCTATGAGAATGGTATGATCCACAGTATCAAAGGCCTTTTTCAAATCAACAAAAACCCAGAGACAATTTTTTTTTGATCAACCACTGTGGTTATTTGTTCTATTAATTCCATTATAGCATTTGACGTAGAAGTTTTAGCTCTGAATCCATACTGACTGTTACTTAAAATGTTATGTTTGTCAATGAAATGGTCCAATCTAATTACAAATAATTTCTCTAAAATTTTTGAAAACTGTGGTAGTAAGGATATTGGTCTGTAGTTGTTAAATAGGCTTTTATCACCATCTTTAAAGTGAAACAAAACCCAAATTTAACTTTTTTTAGCTGATAAACTCCCTAGAATGTGTTTAAAATGTTCCAGAGCACTATTTTTGTGTTAATTTTCATGAAATTGTTCGTATTAGTTAAAATCGGCAATATTTGGTCTAAAAACGAGTATTCGTAGTCCTATGGGTTGAACTGTGGTATTGCACCCTGATAATTACGTTTCGCACAGTCATTAATTTTCGCACAATTTCGTCACATCCTCTGCTGCCTGAGTATAAAAGTGGAGCCACTCCCCCGAGAAGGTCACTCTATGGCCACTCCCCCTCCAGAGTTCAGGGGTTGGATTAGCGATTAGCAACATAGCATTAGCATAGAAGAGCCAGGTACCACCTTAGCCACTTTCATATTATCTGGAAATTTTCCAGTAAAAAAAGATAAATTACAAATATACATAAATGGCTCAATGACATGACTAATTATATATTTTACAAATTTCATATCCATGTCAACATAGTCTTTAGATTGCTTGTCAGATTTTTTTTTAACAACATTCATTATTTCTTCTTTATTTGTTTCCTTAGGAGCCAAGATGGTCTAGTGGCAGGGCTTTTGACTTGGGACCCGAAGGACGCGGGTTCGCGTCCTGGCCACTACCCACCTTGGGGTGTCTATGAGTGCACACCTATTTCTCCAGCTCCCCGGGCGCTTTCGGGCTGCTCACTGCACCACCTGGTAGGTGGTTGGGTTAAATGCAGAGACGAATTTCGTCTGTGTATGGGAAACATACGCAGATGACAGGAAAAGACATTATTATTATTAAGAAAAATACTGTTGGTACTGCCAATGATCGATTGATTCACTGTACTATTCACTTGTGGAATTTTGGCTGCAAGACTTGGTCCCACATTAACAAAATATTGATTAAAACCATTTACAATTTCATTTTCATCATATATGTCCTCATTATTATTTACAAAATGTTGTGAAATGCCAGTCTTTGATTTATGATTCTTCAGAACATTGTTCATTACTCTCCAAGTTGCTTTAGTATCACCATTACTTATGTTCAATAATTCACTGTAATATTCTTTTTTGCGTTTTCTTTTAATGTTAACTAACTTATTTTTATACCTCTTATACTTTACTTCAGATTCTTGTGTTCTAGATCTCAAAAAACATGAGTACAAGTAATTCTTTTTTTTTTGCAGGCATTTCTCAGTCCTTTTGTAATCCAAGGTTGGTCAAAGTTCTTATTCCTGGTATAGTTTGTTTGCACACAGTTCTTGACGTACAGTTTCCAAAATGTTCATAAACTCATCATATGATGTGTTCACATCATCAACATACACTTTTTCCCATGTTTGCTTATCCAAGTCAAAGATTAGTCTATCCATACCTTTTTTGCATGTGTTAATTACTCTTTTCTTTTTTAACTGCTTTGATAAAGGTTTGTTCATTATCATAAATTGTGAAAATTGGCAAATGATCGCTTAGATCAGTAACAAGGATACCAGCTGTCAGATCCCCATGATTTATATTTGTGAAGATATTGTCTATTATTGTGACACTATGATTTGTGATTCTTGTAGGCTCTGAAATTAACGGATACAGGTTTAAACTATGCATAGAATTAAAGAATGTATGAACGTTATTTGCTTCAGTAATATTTCCTAAATCAATATTAAAGTCCCCACATAAAAAAAACATTCTTATTAACGTTCTTTTCTAATAACTCAATAACATTGTCAGTAAATGTTTCTATATTCGAGCCAGGTGATCTGTATGCACAACTTACTATGATGTTTTTACCAGTTTTGTTACCATTTCCATAGTAGTATCAACAATTGTTGACATTTCACTAACCAATTTACATTTTATTTCATTCTTGACAAGTAGAGCAACACCACCACCCCTTCCACTTATTCTGTTCACGTATTGTAATTCATATCCATCGAAATTGATACTATTATTTACATCATTTAACCAAGTTTCAGATAGTGCAATTATGTCAAAAGTTCTATTTAGTTGATCCAAGTAATCGGTAATGTTAGATATATTTGCATTTATACTTCTGCAGTTAAAATGAATAAAAGAGAGAGTTCCATTCGTTACATTAATATTGTTAAATTGATCTTCATTGTAATATTTACAGTCTTTTATGACTGGAAAGAAATCTTTATTAATCACTTCTTCAATATTATATATCTTAGATTCTGTATCTTCGTATATTGTCATATTGATATATGCATACTTGTCCAAATGTACTTTTGATGTATTTGTGGATTAGAATTATGTAGATTTGAATTATGTAATTTACCTTCTTTAAGGATACAGTAATTTAAATCTTTCCAGATCCTTCAGTTCTCTTATGATTTTAGGCTGAGACCCCTCATTCAGTTTAACCCAAATATTGCCATTCCTTGTCCATGTGGATGTTATTTTGGTCAGTTTTTTCAACAACCTTGCCTCACGTGCAAGATTTCCATTTTTTTTGGTTAGATGTTCATTTATATACAGTATACCTTTGTTCGTATCAGTTTTTTTGCCTGCATTAATATATTATTTCTGATTTTTCTACTAACGAGCTTCATAATTATTGTTGGTTTGTTTTTGTCCACTTTGTTGGGCAAGGTATGGCAGAATGAAATGTCTTTATAGTCCACAGCAATGTCCTTTTCTTGTAAAAAGGACACCACTTGATTCTCCAGAGTCTGTTGTTGCTCACGTTGTGCTTCATCAGTTTTGTTGTCACCTTCAATCACCTTTGAATATAAACGTTTGACCTCAAGTCCAGTGATCACCACATTATTTAGTCTTGATTCTTGCTCTAAATCGTTGACTCTTCTTTCCAGCTCAGCAATTTTATTGTCTTTATTGCTCAGTAAGATTTTTTATTGTTTCACTTCTGCAACCAAGCTGTCAAGAAGTTCCTGTTTAGATGCTAACCTTGTTAGCTCTGCGCTTATGAAGTCTAAGGATTTCTTAATATCCTCCATTTCTACAGGACTCTCTGACACAGATTCGTCTTTCCTCTGTCCTCTTCTACTCTTTGACATTGTTCATTAAAAGTCTGTGAGATTTTGGTGTAATTTCAGCCTTTTCTTTTTGTCAAAGCAGAAACCAGATAGCGTTCACCAACCTTTATGTTGTAGTTGCGACCTAGCAGCTACAGAGTCCAGAACCGTCGCCGTTGGACCTGATCCAGCTGTCCAAACAGTCAACAGGACCCACCATGACACGTCAGCTCCAGAAGGTAAATCCAGGTAAATCTTCACTTCATCACAGTGGAAAGGAAAAACTCCCTCATGAGGAAGAAACCGTTAGCAGAACCAGCTCAGGACGAGCGTACATCTGCTTCGAGCAACTGGGTTTGAGAGGACAGGAAGGAGAAACGGACACAGAATGGCAGGTCCAGAACAGAGACGAGCAGGTCTTTCTCTAGGAGGAAAGACAAAATTAATAAATAACAAATAAACAAAAAAAATGCATGTTAAGATAGAAATAATTACAAATACAAACTATTCATCTGTATTCATTTGTAACTATTCATTTGAGGAAATTAGGTCCATTTGTCCTCCAGCAGTCTAAGGGCCAGTTTACACGGCGCGTATTTTGAGTGGAACCGCTACTTTCTCTTTGCGTCTTTGCTTATCGCCTACACGACGCTGCTGGCCCCCTCTTTGCATCAGATACTTTTCTGATCCACTTCTCACGCCAAATTTACACTACATGCGTTCCGGCTCCGCCCCGCTCCGGTCCGACCTCCGCAGCAAATACGCACCCATTATAATCAATGACAGAGTTTACACTGGCTCCGCACGGCGGCGGCGAGTAGCGGCGAGCGGACGGCAGTCCGTCAAAATTAGAAATATTTCTATTTCTGCCGGACGCCGGAGCTGTGCCGGAGTCAACTTTTGAAGATTACGTCGCACCAACAGGAAAAGGAACGAGCACAACTTCCGTATTTACAAAATAAAATCACCACGGGCGGACTAATCCTAGCTCTATACGGATTTATTTGTACAAAAATGCTGTCAAACTATCATTTATGACTACGCCTACAAACGCAATACAAGAAATAAATAAATAAATAAAGTATTTTATTCTGAAATGTAATACATCACTTCCTGTTGCTCAAACCATGTCCTGTCGCTCATTTACGAGAGAAGATCAAGGCAGCAGTCTCTACTGTTGTTCTCCTTCTTCCACCGAATGAATTGTTTTGTTCTGACTTACTTATTTATCACTTGATTTATCGCGCGATCTCGCAATTCCCGCGCATGCGTCTCGGAGCGGCGCATCCAGGCGGACCTGAGAGGAGCGGAGGTAGTGGAAATTGGACTCGCTCAGCTGCGACCTGCAGAGCGGGGCGGAGCCGGACCGCATGTAGTGTAAATTTGGCGTCAGGGTGGAACTTTTTCGTAGACTCCCCGCTGATAATGTAAACATCTCCTGCTGATCTTTTGTGTCAACCACATGCGCGCAGCTCACACGTGCGGACAGTGGGCAGGCAGACATTTCACGTGTCACGCTGCAAAATATAACAGTTTAACAATAATAAACAGTATTTATGTTGGCGTGGGAGATGTAAATTTATCTGAACTACAGTATCTATCTGGACTCGTTACATTTTTTAAACAGTGCGTAACGTGCTGTGAAAATGAAGACACCAGGTTTATTTTTTATTTATTTATTTATTCAGCACCACAAACTTTACGTAACACAAACACTGAGAATTAAACTGAACACACTATTAAAACACGTGAACCGAACTGTAACTACGTTAATGAACTGGACTCTTGCTGTGTGTTCATCTGGACCCATCAGAACCGGTCTGCCTGTTTGTTGGAACGACAGCTTCTCCACCTGGCAGAAATAAATAAATAAATAAATAAAAACTCCGTTGTTGTGTGATCAAATTAAACACAAGCAAACATTATATTAAGAACGTTGATTTACCTGCTGTAAGTCAGCTGTTTATCACGGAGTAAAGTCCGGTTCTGGTCCACAGTCCACTCAGCGTCTGGTGTGCAGCTTGTTAGATGAAGCAGTCCCGCTTGGTGTCAAATCTGTCGACTCTTATCCAAAATCCAGCTTTAACTTGTTGTTAACTTGTTGTTAGCTCAACTTTTAGCACAAAAGAAAGTAGCAGACTGCCAGCAGAGTGAGGCAGCACGCATGCGCAGTGGGTGAAGGTTCAGCAGCACGCATGCGCAGTGGGTGAAAGGGGGGGTGCATGAGGGAGGGGGGAGATTCGAGCAGATCCGTGTCAACGCAAAACTTTTAATCTAATTAACATACCCAAAAGTTCCGTTTCCCCCCACAGTGTCCGTGTAAACAGGGCCTAAGCTGCATAACAAAGGGACAGCTCAGGAAACCAAGCCAACCCTAACTATAGGATTTATCAAAAAGGAAAGTCTTAAAACTGGACAATGTGTCAGCCTCATGGACAGAAACTGGACGTTTGTTCCACAAGAGAGGAGCCTGATAACTGAAAGATCTTCCTCCCATTCTGTTTCTGGAAACTCTAGGAACCACAAGTAAACCTGCAGTCTGAGAGCGAAGTGCTCTGTTAGGAAAATATGGAACAATAAAATTTCTAATATAAGATGGAGCTAGGTTGTTGAGAGCTTTGTAGGTTAGAAGTAAGATTTTGAATTCAATTCTGGATTTGACAGGGAGCCAGTGGAGAGAAGCTAAAACTGGAGAGATATGATCTCTTCTACTAACTCCAGTTAAGACTTTGGCAGCAGAATTTTGGATCAACTGAATACATTTTTAAAAAGTATTTGGACACCCAGATAATAAATCATTACAATAGTCTAGTTTAGATGTGACAAATGCATGAACCAGTTTTTCTGCATCATTTTTAACAAGCTGTTTCAAATTTTTAGCAATATTACGCAGGTAGAAGAAATATCTGTTCAGGAACTCTCTTGTGGCTAAAACGTCCAAGGCTCCAGAATACACAGTTCTACAATGATAAATAATAATAGTTAAAAAAAACTGACCAAATCTGCCTACCGGTATCTTGATTTCCAAAGTGTATTTCAGCAGGATGAAACCAGAGATGTGGGGAGAGGTCTATTGTGGGTGGAGGTGGACAACAAAACAATTTGCATGAGCTAGAATACAGTTGTCCAACACGTGCACACAGATAGACGATGATTTTCAAAAACTGGCCGTGAATTGACTGCAACGTAGTTCAACAATTTTGAGTTGCCAACTAATCTCAAACAGTTGAGTTCAGTAAAATATGACCTTTATGTCCCACTATCTTATTTCAATCAAGCGTGACCTCTCATTGGGCCATTTCAGAACCAAAAATATTTTTACTTAGACATTTTTTTTCTAGAACTGCTGCTGTACCTGTGGTTATTGTCCTGCTGTTGAACAGCCTCACATTTTAACTTTAGTTAAATACTTTAATACTTTGATGTACAGCAAAGTTCATGACTGACTCAATAACAGCAAGAAGTAAAAAAAAAAAAGCACACACACAAATCATCAGCACACTACCACCGTGCTAGACAGTTAAAGCTGGGGTATGTAAGATTGTAATGTAGTCTGTAACTTTTCAAACAATATATATTTTAACATATTTCTTCACTCTGTCACTAGATTGATGTTAGAGAGGTAATCTCTGAAAAAACTAAAAAAAAATATTGTCCCCTTGCTTCTCCAGGTGGTAAATAAGCATTTCTAAAAAGAAAAAGTGACCCGCCATTTTCCAGCCAATAAAAACAAAGTTTGTAACCAGCCAATAAAAACCGAGCTTGAATTTGAATCAGCCAATAAAAACAGAGCTTGAATTCAAATTTCAACAGACCACAAGGGGGCAGAGCCATATATGGCTCTGAGGGGGAGGGATCAGAATGCTTTGCTTGTTGAAATTTTTTCTAAGTGCTGCTGTTCTACAGAAACTGCAGACTGAACCTTTAATGTGAGGCACATATGTCGAACTCAAGAACTATGGGCCAAATCTGGTCCCTCAAGATGATAATTTAAATATAAAATATTTTATTTATTCTACAAAGTAAATTTTTCTTTCAAAACTGACAAAGACATAATTTAGTATGGTTTTCTTACCAGCTGGTTAACTTTGAAGTCAGAAAGAAGGCTGGATCATTCTGTCATTATTGATTTTGATGTGGAAAGAGAAACAGAACATCAAATGAAACAGATCAAGCTCTTGTTGATGAACCTGCAACCAAGAAAATATCTCTGGTATCTGACTCGAGTTAATGTATCAGCTGAAAGTGGCCCATGGCTCGGATAAAGTTTTTAAATTTTGGCTCCTTTTGGTAACTGAGTTTGACACCCCTAATAAGGTGTTTGTGCTGATTTGCTGTATTTGGTTCTCTCCTGATCTGGTGCTGTACTGTAAAGACTGACAGGTCCACTTTGGTCTGGTGCATCCAAAGGCCATCGTTACAGAAGTCATGCTTGGTCAGACGTAACTTTGCGAACCCAAGTTAGGCTGCCATGTTGATTTTAGAAAGAAGATATTGACTCCTGGTAACTTTTTCCAAAAATCATTCTTATTCAGTTTATTTCAATTCAAATGTCTTGAACAATTACCACGCAAACTTAAAATGTGAGCAGTTTGAGCACCAGTCTGACCTCAGGGTGAACTTGCTGAAACATTTACCCCTGAGAGGATGGGGCACTGGAATGATGGGTAATAAATGGTTTAGAAACGGCCTTA
>JBBPBX010002449.1:56495-69058 GCA_038048925.1 Garcialebias charrua
CTGTAGACCACCAAGCTGTGGGCTATGGTTCTATTAAAAGTGCTTGGGGGGTCATGTTGGACATTTGACACTCAGGTTTTTCTTCAGAGATATCTGCAGTAAGACAATAATGTGGACTTTTTTTAATCTGAAGTTTTTCTGCTCCAGGGCTTGTTGACAATATCAGTTTTAGCTTTTACATAAAGTGCTGGTACAAATTTTTGGCTGAAGTGTTGACATGATGGATGTCATAGCTGGGCTCAAAAACTTTAAAGCCAACGTATCAACAACATTCGGCCGTAGATCCAAATTTTTAAAAACTCCTACAGTTTGTGTTATTGATCTGGACTGATCTGAATTACCTGATAAAGGTTGTTTAAATGCTGCTGCTATTGGTCTTTGCACCAAACAAGCTGCTATTTTGTAGAAGAGACGTTCACGTTCGGATGATGTTGTTGCAAGTGCGTTAACAAGCCAGACGTGTTGCTGCTGCAGATCCAATCTCCATGAAACAACGTCCACACACAGCTTTGGATTTGTCCACTTGTCTTTTAACAAGAAAGACATAATGTTCCCAAACAGGAGACCACAACGAGATGCTAGAATGCTAGTGCTATGCGTGCTGTTTGCTACGTCAGAACTGAGTCGGCAAATCTGTTTCCATCTCTCGTTTTGCGCATCGGCTCTGATTCGAAAAACCCAAAAACCACCTCAAGCGAGCGTATCAACTTTTTTGAGAATTATAGGAAGTTAATTCGAATCGTGCCGTTTCCATTCAGCTTTTCTGATGCGATACTTCAAAATGCGCATCAAGAAACCTTGATGGAAACACGGCTAGTAAAAGCTGGGAATTTGGTTCATTTAAAGGGAATGTTCTCAGATTAACTCTGGTGTCTGTGGCTCCTACAGGCTTTTAGATTAATAGAATAGAATATATCTTTATTGGCATATTTGCACCAAGGTACAAAGTTTTGCAATTGGCGCGCGCACCATCCGAAGAGGGACGTACGCACGGAAGCCGCAGCAGTATAAAACCGCGCCACCAACAATCAGATATGAAAAAGGAACATACAGTCGGGTAATCAGTGGTATTCAAAAAAGAATCTATCACAATTTGTCTTAGGACACTCCATGATAAAGTCTAAAAAACTCTACCAGCTTTAGCACGAATAAGACAAGACATGTTGCGTTTCATGGCAAGCAGGGAGATTGTCCGTGAAAATCATTTCAGATAAGCACAGTCTGTAGATGGCATTCAGCTCGGCTCCATTCTGAAAGCACACAGAGACCTCTGGGGGGGGTTCTCAACAGCTTTCACTCCAGGAGATTGCAGACAGCCTTCTTTTTCCAAGGTTGCTCACAGTCCAGATTAGATTAGTCGCTTATTTATTTTCAGGCCAGGCTACAGTGTACTTTTGACTGCAGCCTTGAAGTCCAGGTGCTGTTCAGGTCCAAATCCGAATCATGTGAGGTTCCGAGCTACAAATCCCCGTCTGTGCCCTGGTGGGGCTGTAAACGAGTCCCAAAGCGCACCGCAGGTCCGCGGCTGTCCGCCGCTGCTCCCACCGTGCGGTTCAGCTCGTACAACAGCTGGCTTGTTGAGGTCATAGCCCGGATCAGAGAATCTTGTTGAGCAGGGAGTCTCGCCAGCGCGTTGATCGCCGCGGCCGCCTCCCTCAGCTTCCAGTAGCAGAAAACATCCGCCGATCCCAAAAAGCAGAGCAACTGCCACCAATATTCCAATAATCCACAAAACTTCAACGTCTTCGACAGAGAGAACGGTCAGACACATTGGCCACGAGTCCATAGTGTATCCCACCGCATGCGTGTCGAAGGGGCAAGCCGCTTCTCCTGGTCCGGTGTGCTTCGTTGAAAAAATTTTATCAATAGAGGAAACAGCCCACGTAAATAAATCCATTCCAAATTGGTTTGAGTGAGCGCTGAAGAGTTAAAGACGAGACCAAATGCAAAAGCAGGGAGGAGGAAAACTTAGGGGGGAGAGGAGCAAAAAGAGATGCGACCTGCTTCGCCGAGTGCCGGTATGTAATTCTCTGCTTGCAAATGTACAGTGAATTTACAATACATTTCATATCTGTTAAGAGTGACAGGTCAGAAACAAACGTTGAACGATTTAGTTGATTTAATTTATTTGTCATGTTATATTATTCATAGACGATTGTTGTCTGAATTGATATTTTTAGTTAATTTTTGTTTTAAAGAAGGGGCAGATACGATAAGATTATTTTCTTCTTCTGCCGCCTTTCGTTTTATGTATTGTTTACTTTTATTATGTGGTTTTGTAAATTGTTTTTTGTGTTTTTTAAATATGAAATGAACAAATAAACTAAACTAAACTAAATAATTGTAGTATCAGTGCTATTGCTTTATAGTTTCTGCAGTCTTAAGGCACACGATGGAGAATAATGTTTTTCCTGCTTGTGTGTGTCTGCTGTTACCAAAATATCTAACAGATGCTGAATGAATTTCATTAAAACTTGCAAATTGTAATAATTAACTCAAATCAAGATTACCTTTAAAAAATAATAATAATAACTTAATCAGTTTACAGAAATCGACCTAAAATTGGTGTGGCTGTAGCTGGGATCATTGATCCATAGCACATAACTTGAGCAATAACATAGCTTACCGGTAGTTTAAATTTTGCCACTACTGTATTTGTCAACGCTGTCTGTTTTTTAGTGAAGTGAAGTTTTGTTACAGAAAAGAGCTGTACGAATAATTACCAGAAAAAGTTATTGTCACCCATCCAGCACACTGTTTCACCAATTGAAGTTGTTAAAATTCAGTGACTTGGTAAATTACAATATTCTGTCAGTCATGTATAGAGCTCACAAAGAAGTACTACCATTTAATATCCAAATACTTTTTGTTAAACGTAAAAGCTGTTATAATTTAAAGGGAATAGACGTTTTTGTTAAACCTAAATACAGAACCAGTTCGAGGGGTCGGTCAACCTCTATTCAAGGAATTGGTTTGTGGAATGTTTTGGATACTGAAATTAAAAATGCTGCTTCATTATTTATATTTAAGAAATTAATCAAAACAAAATTATTACAGGGATATATATAAATTGTTTTTCGTGTGTGTTAGTTGTAAATTGATGATTACGATTATGAGTTATTTTTATTATGTTAATTGTTGATGATTTTTTGTTTGAGTTGACGGATAGTAAAAGGGGGCAGATACAATAAGATTTGTTCTTCATTCTGCCACCCTTCATTTTATTTCTAAATATTGTATACTAACATTTGTGATTGTTTTTCTGTGTTATATTTTAAAATGAATACATCGCGCTCCGGCCACTACCCAGCTTGGGGTGTCTATGAGTGCACACCTATTTCTCCAGCTCCCCGGGCGCTTTCGGGCTGCTCACTGCACCACCTGGTAGGTGGTTGGGTTAAATGCAGAGACGAATTTCGTCTGTGTATGGGAACATACGCAGATGACAGGAATAGACATTATTATTATTATTATTATTTAATTTAAAAAAATGATTAAAAAAAAGTATGTCATGAATCGAATTTACAAGTGATAAACTATAAAAATTAATCCAATTTGAAATGTCTGCAACAAACTTATAACTCGGGCAAATTTACAAATTTTGAGTTTAGATTGGATGGTTGAAGCTAAAAGTCATTTAAAGAGCATATAGTGTGACGTTTCACTGTATCACACAAGAACATGAACATTTTTTCAAAGGTTTGACCAAAACATCTATAAATCCATCATTTCAAATCAAGACGATTTTTGTCTAAAACTCTGGCATGAAAGGCGACGGGTGACATGATTCCTTTTAGTTTTCTGTTGTCACTGTGCTTATTGTTGACATGTGAAGAGTGTTTTCCCACAATGCCCTTGTTTTATAATTAAATCATTACAGTGTGGTTTGAAACTCAAAGGGTGTTTATTCCCTCTCATGCTCAGCTCACATTGGACGGTCAATCATGCGCCTAACAAACCATCAAAAGGTGATTTATGACAAATAGGCAAATTTTCACCTTGGGTGATTTGCATTTATCCATCGCTGACGGCTACCGTATTGTACTGCCCAGACGTTTTGACTGTGAGAGTGTGTCTTTGTGTCGCTGTCTGAACAGAACCTCTTTGTTTCGTTTGCCTCATCACAAAATTAATTATATTTGTAAGAACTGATTTGGTGAGAATGGAAATTAGAGAAAACATTTGTGAGTTTGCATCTATACAAATGCTTTCCATCAAAAATAAAACATTTTATTTATGTTCCTTTTAAGCAAAATAAAACATGAAAGATTTAAGAACTGTTTAATGCTGGATGCCTTTCCTGATGTACTTTTCTTGTTTGAGTTTTCCCCACTGGCTTTTCGTTGGTTTTTAGAAATCCCCCATATGTGGTCCACCATGTTGGGATAGTTCTTAATTTTGAAAGCAGGTTTTTGTGGAGTACAGGTAGTCCCCGATTTACGAGCGCTCTGATCTACGAGGTTCCGGACTTACGAGCTGGCGAATTATTGGAAAAAACGCAAAAAATACTGAGTTTTCCTGTGTTTTTTCACCACAGTTCGTTAGCTAAACATGTGGACACACGTTTCCGATCATTTTTATGCACTCATAAGCAGTTTTTCGATGAAAAACGAGTGTTCGTAGTCGCGCTAGCAAAACCGTTCCAATTTACGAGCGAAATTCCGGACTTACGAGAAGCGTGGCGGCCGTTCCAAATTACGAGATTTCCGGTTTACAAGCGCCTCGTTGTAATGGATCTCGCTCGTAAATCGGGGACTACCTGTAGTTATGAGCAGTCAGAATCTTACATACTGGAAAAAGGCCCCTTGGCTGGAAAACAACGCTGTACACCAGGGGTGCCCAATACGTCAATAGCAATCTACCGGTCGATCACAAAGACACCGGTAATATGAGTGATTGAATATAAAGGTGATTGATTGATTGATTGATTGATTGATTGAGTAGATCACATGGTATTAAAAAAATAGACGTCAGCCTATCATCCATCCTCACTTGTCACTTGATTGACATACAGAACAGCCAATCAGTGACCTGACCTTTTCTGACGCATGGGTCTCTACGCATGCACCTACAGTATAACTGCACAAACAATTAGCAATCTACAGAGTTTCCTAGTTAGCCTCCAATTTAGCATTTTTAACTGATCTGATCAACGTTGAATGACTTTCATGTAGAGCTGCAAGGAAAAAACAGAACCGTGATTGATATGATTAGCTCACTGCAACATCTCCTTAAAGCTGCAGCGCCATGATTTGGCAAACTTCTTCCAAGAACCTCGTGTCAGAGCTGGAGACCCAAGGGAAGGCGTGTGTGCAACTTGACGGTTCATGCTACACAGAGCGGATCGAGAACTGTCTGTCAGAGTTTGACAAACGCTTTCAAGACGTTTCACTGAAGCCAGTCGCTACAATCATGTGGTCCTTTTGAGGAAGATGCTGATGTTGCTTCACCAGCATCAAAGATTGAAGCACTGCTTCACCTAACCTTGTGTGGAGTGGAGGATGAGATTTTGACACTACAAGCTGATATTCAGCTGAAGGCCAGGGCTCATGGACAGTTCTGGGATTTACTCACAGAGGAAAAGTACCCCAACATGAGGAAATGTGTTTCATCCTTGACTGATTATTTGGCTACACTTATTTATGAGTCAGCCTTTTCCCACATGAAGATTATTAAGTCCAAATACCATTCCACCATGACTGATGATCATTTGGAAGTGTGCTTGAGGCTGGAAATCAGCAGCTACTGTCCGGACTATGCATCTCTGGCTGATTCCATTCAGTGCAAGTCATCAGCGTAAGGTACAGAGGTGGAAAGAGTACTGAAAATGTGTACTCAAGTACAATTACTGTACTCAATTACAAGTAAAAGTACTGATGTTTTAAAAATGCTTAAGTAAAAGTACAAAGTACTCTTCTCAAAAACTACTCAGAGTATTAATTACTTTTTAACCAACTGATGTTTTATTGTGTTGTCAATAGAAGTCATTCAGTTTGATTTATAGCTACAATCAAAGTACATTTCTCAGATGCTCAGAGTCTCCGTCTTATTTTAGTACCAGACAAATTGATGGCAGTGACAATATCTAAGATCTTTGTATAATTAGCCAAACTAATAACCCACACATACAAACAATAAAAAATCAACATCGTACAGGTAGTTGTAAAACCTCGTATAGCACAATATATTTTTAGAGATTAGATGCTGAAGTCTTGTAGCTGCTATCACTGTAGAGATCAAACAAAGTTTTCATCTGGACCTGTCTCCTGTTCACCCTCTGTGCATGAAACATTCCTCCAGGTACGACCACGGACACTCGTCCTCAGCCTTTACCTCGTCATTGTCTCTGTTGACAGTGTTGTCCTCTGTCTCTGTTTTGGCTTTTTCTCCAACTCTTCTGTCCATCAATGTCTCTACAGAGTTGTCCTTTGCTTACATCATAGATAACTGGTGCGTTCGCGATCTGAGAGTCTTATTGGCTACAAAGATGCAGATGAATGGTTTGAATATTAATTCAAATCGCTGCCGTACTCAGTAGTGACTTCTGATTTTAAAAGTAGTGAAGTAGATTACATGGTCTAAATTGTACTTACCATATTTTCCGGTGTATAGGTCGCACCTTTTCATGTTTTTTTTTAAGGCCTGCGACCTATACACCGGTGCGACCTATACACCAGAAAATACGGTAAGTACGAGTAAAATTACACACTTGAAAGAAATAATCGTAAAAGAACAAGTACCCCAAAAAAATCTACTTAATTACAGTAATGTGAGTATTTGTAATTTCTTACTTCCACCCCTGGTAATGTAATGACAACACATGTACAGAGTTGTATTGCACAATATAGGTTCATGCAGTTATGTATAGTACATCAACATACATTGCACAAATAAAAAACACATGTTTATGTATATGTTTTGTGTTTTTATAGTAGATCCCTTTGACTTGGTCATTTTAAAAGTAGCTTGCATGCTGAAAATGTGTGGGCACCCCTGCTTCATGCTCTCCATGACCTCCACAACCTTTTTACCTGAGTGTGGCTGGATTGTGGCAAACTTGGAAAAACCTCCTTCAGTGTGAAGGCATCATAAGGCTACAATGCTCTTACCAAGCACAAATAAACAAATACTTAAATAAAAGAAAGATTGTGCAATGTCCATGAGTCTCTCTCCTCCTGCACCCTGACCACTCTTCAAGCACTCACCCTGCCCAGTACAACTCTCTCTGACCACTTCCATAAGCAGCTATGAGGTATGAGGTCTGTGTTAGGTTGTTTCCATGACCTTGTCATGATAGTCTTACAGGTAAAAGGCCAGAATAAAGAGTCCTGCTTCCACTTTTAACTAACATGCCAAGTTGTTAGGCGTGGGCTTCATGCAATGGATACACTGCAATCGCACTCCCCCACGCTCCACCCAGGATCTCAGTACAGTCATTACTGTTTATTATTTTATTATATTATATTATTATTTATTTATACTGTTATTAGCACTGTTATAACAATAATAAACCATCGCCACCACGTTACAAAAGTTTTGTGCCTCCTCCATGTAATGAAGAGCTCACTGTACTGAAGACTTCACCAAAGCCCTGCAAAAACCACCTGAGTGTTTTTGTGCTGTAATGGTTACAGCTGTAATGAAGTTTGGATTAAAGCATCAAAAGATTTGCTGTCCAGATAAAACTGCCTCGTGAAGCAATGTCAAGCTGCAGTCAGCGTGACTCTGATGAAATTAGCATCATGTTCCCTCCACCTTAAATGGTTGGTGTGGCAGCAGTTCAGACAGATCCGTCAAGAGGACCAAGCCCTGTTATGAGAACAGAAGAACTTTCTCCTGCACCAAGCGCAGGAAAAACAAACTCTGTGAAACTCCTTAGTCAAGTTCACAGTTATTTATTGACCTTAAAGTGTGTGTGACATGATTTTTTTACTATGCATAAAATTGCTCAAAATATATATCTTGTATCATTCAACTATGTTCGTTTTTGCAAACAAAATGATAAATCAATTTAATTTTGCTTTAAAAGTGATTTTAAACTTTGCGCCGTGTTTATTCACGGGAAATCCGATTACACGCGAATGCAACATCTGTGACGTAAAATCGGGCAGAGGGCTCTGGTCTCTTTAATAGCGGACAATTTAAAACCCGACGAATTTAGCAATCTAAGTGAAGATTATGAGCTATTTGTCTTCAGTTTGGGAAGCTGAAAATAGTTTGGGTGATAGAACAAGAAACAGCAGGATCTAATTTAGGCCCTGTACACACGTAGCCTGGTGTTTGAAAAACGAATATTTGTGCAAAAAAATATCTCTCTCCATACATGTTTGAATATTTAAAATGTTTGTCTACATGTCCCGTTTTATTTCACCAGAGAGCGTTGTAAAGAATATGCTGAACCCATAGGTGGCAGTGTAGTGCTGTCACAACCCCTTCAACTCAGCCGCGACTTCCTGTTATTTATTTATTTATTTTCTTTAGTTTGTGTGGACAGACCGCAAGGTTGGACTACTATTAATTACCGTGTTGGAGTACAAAATTAATAAAACACAGGAAAATGTCGACTGGGAATCATGTCAGAGCAGGTATGTTGACATGTTTGTCTGACACTGAATGTTAGGAAACGCCTTGTATCTGTGACTTTCCTTCCCTCCATTGATTACGGTGACATTCTCTACATGAATGCTCCTACAAGCACCCTGCGGATGTTGGATGTTGTCTATCATGGTGCACTAAGATTCATAACTGGTTGTGATTATCGTACCCACCACTGCACCCTGTATTCACTGGTTAACTGGACATCATTAACCTCACGCAGACTCTTCCACTGGTACATTTTCATCTTTAAATCACTTCTTGGTCTGCTGCCCTCAAGGCTCGGATATAGTCGCGCTTTGGTCCGCAAGCTGGAGCGCACGTGCTGCGCGCGCACTGTGCATGCGTTTATAGTGTGGCACGGCAGCGCTTGGCAAAGTGCTGTTCTTTTACTGACCAGCAGGTGGCAGTACCCTCTAAAACCTGTGCATATGTTGCAAGAAAGGGTGTAGAAGAAGAAATCTACCGTAGAAGAAGAACTGTTTGAAATCACACAACAAAAACAAATAGCTTTCCGCTCGCGTGCTGAACTGTTGTCTTTATTTGCGGCTTTCAATGCATGGAGTCAGCGGAGGAGAAAGCGATCACGTGGCGAAAAAACAAAAGAAAAGTCCGACTCCAGATCAGGAACGAAGGAGAATTTAAAGCTCCCCTGACATGATCTTTCAACTTTCCAAAAAATGGCACAACATATATAAATATTAAGATTGACCTCTGACCGTTTTTGCTAAAATAATGTTAAAT
Organism: Garcialebias charrua; assembly: GCA_038048925.1. Classification (NCBI taxonomy): domain Eukaryota; kingdom Metazoa; phylum Chordata; class Actinopteri; order Cyprinodontiformes; family Rivulidae; genus Garcialebias; species Garcialebias charrua. Next base: position 65,835 of record JBBPBX010002449.1, read on the forward strand.
GAATGAAAATTCCTCCCAAAAACAGTTTAAAATTAGCGCCATTTTTTTAACACGATAAATAGGGATTTCGCCGTCGCAGGATGATGACGTCATAACAAGAGACGTGTCTACTGCGCAGCTTGAAAACAATGGAGGAGCTACAAACTCGATCCGTCCAATTTAGCCATTTAAAAGTTAATATTTTAGCGGATTGTCTGCAGAGAAGCCAAAGTTATTTCCAGTAAACAGCAGGTTATAATTTTTTTTCAGCTCCTGCTGGTTTTTGGAGACTTTTCACTTCAGGACGTGAGCAGCTCTGTGAGGACTTACAGCATAGTTTCCACAGCACTGAAATGGTAATATATTAGTTAATGGTTCTAATAATTATTCAACATTAATTTATAGTTTAAAAAATTAGTCCCTTTTAAAATATCTGTTAAATATATTATTCTTTTATTTTATTTTGTTTGTGTTTTCAGGTTTCCAGGTCTCCAGTCCATCACCTGAGGCTCTTCCTGAACCACTAGTACAACCCAGACTTTCACATCACAGCAGGTAAGATTGCATCAACGAAAAGAATAGTACTCAACAATATTCTTTGATGTAAATCTGTTGATTTTCTGTGGTTCTGATGAGGGAAGTGACAAAGTGGATGCAGCATTCAGCCCATAATGGACCCAGATGTCCCCTGCGTCCAGACCTACAACACCTGGACATCCATGAGCGTGGCGGAGCGAGGATTCACAGAAATGTCTTCACCTGAAGAGTGGACCGAGGTGGAGGAGAACAAACCTTGATATTGTTCAACAACAGATGGAGACATCTTCAGGATCTGTAGAACATCAGGACTGCTGCAGAAAGCTACGTTTGTGCATCAAGACATTAAAATATGCAGAAATACTACAACTGGCCAGAGCATTGAGATGAAAATGAATCAATGAATTTAATATTTTTTCTGACTGTTCAAATGAACATATTGTTTGAAAAAAAAAGGATAACAATGAACCAAGTGTTTCTGTAGTTATGTGTAAATAAAGTTACAGTAGTACACTATATTATCTGTTAGTGTTGAGTTATTCTTTGTGAGAATATTTGTGTATCTGTTTTAATTTCATTCGTGCATCTACAACTCACAGCTCATACTTTAGTAAAAACAAAATTGGTGAATGTTGAAAAAAACATTTTATTAAAATAAAACCATCCCATATTATCAAATAAATGAAAACCTCTGGGGAAACATTAATATGAACAGATTATCAAAAAAAATTGAGTTTAAAAAATGCAAGTGGTGTTTGACTTCATCAGCTCTGTAAAAATGACTCCAACACCTCCTCGTCCACCCTCCTGTCCAGGTGTTGTAGGTCTGGACGCAGGGGACATCGGTCTAGTTTCTCCTCATCCTGCTGCTTGTACTTCTTCAGACTCCACCACCTCCTCGCTCCTCCACGCTCATGGATGTCCAGGTGTTGTAGGTCTGGACGCAGGGGACATCTGGGTCCATTATGGGCTGAATGCTGCATCCACTTTGTCACTTCCCTCATCAGAACCACAGAAAATCAACAGATTTACATCAAAGAATATTGTTGAGTACTATTCTTTTCGTTGATGCAATCTTACCTGCTGTGATGTGAAAGTCTGGGTTGTACTAGTGGTTCAGGAAGAGCCTCAGGTGATGGACTGGAGACCTGGAAACCTGAAAACACAAACAAAATAAAATAAAAGAATAATATATTTAACAGATATTTTAAAAGGGACTAATTTTTTAAACTATAAATTAATGTTGAATAATTATTAGAACCATTAACTAATATATTACCATTTCAGTGCTGTGGAAACTATGCTGTAAGTCCTCACAGAGCTGCTCACGTCCTGAAGTGAAAAGTCTCCAAAAACCAGCAGGAGCTGAAAAAAAATTATAACCTGCTGTTTACTGGAAATAACTTTGGCTTCTCTGCAGACAATCCGCTAAAATATTAACTTTTAAATGGCTAAATTGGACGGATCGAGTTTGTAGCTCCTCCATTGTTTTCAAGCTGCGCAGTAGAGACGTCTCTTGTTATGACGTCATCATCCTGCGACGGCGAAATCCCTATTTATCGTGTTAAAAAAATGGCGCTAATTTTAAACTGTTTTTGGGAGGAATTTTCATTCATTTAACATTATTTTAGCAAAAACGGTCAGAGGTCAATCTTAATATTTATATATGTTGTGCCATTTTTTGGAAAGTTGAAAGATCATGTCAGGGGAGCTTTAATACATTTTGTGTCACAAAACATTCCTCCATGCGTCGCGACGCCGTTTCCACGACCACAGCGGCGCAGACAGCTGCAGAATCTGGCGTGAAGGCTGTCGGTGAGGTCCACACACGACCTGTCAATCAATTCGGCGCGCGCGCTAGGCTTGCGGAGCTTCAAAATCTGGGAGGTGCACGACCACGCGCGAACCAACGCGCTGGCCAAAGCGCGGGGACTTCGCAATTGCGTCACTTTGGCCGCTCGCCCTATGCGACGCGTCAACTATATCCTAGGCTTCATACATCTCCTCCTACATGTCTTTGCGTGAGTGCAGCTACAGCGTGTGCTCTCAGGACATGATTACCTGCAGTGTCCCCTCAGTGAGGACTGAACTTGGAAAAAGGGCCTTCTCCTATTCTGCTCCTGCTTCATGGAATATCTTACAAAAAGATCTGAAGCTCTCGACCTTGACTTCTCTAAATGGTTTTCAGAATCTGTTGGAATCCTGGCAAAAACCAATGCAGATTTGTTCCTGTCTTTGATTTTATACGTCTACCTTATAATGTTTTGCTAGTTTTTTGATACTTTGTTAAAAAAAGAAAAAAAAATCTTTTGTTTTTTTCTCTCTTTTTGTTTTCTATTGTTTATTGTTTGTTTGTTTATTGTTTAATGAAATTCTATCACTGCTGTTCATTGTTCTTTAGTTTTAGCAGGTCGCTTTCGTAAATGAGCCCATGAGGTTCAAAAGATTTACCTGACTAAATAAAGGTTGAATGAATTTTATCACTTTTTTTTAGAATATTACGTGACTGTCAGCGCCGCAGCAGCTGGAGCAGAAACCTCCGGTTCTGAAGTCCACACACAGACTCGAACGCGGAGAATTCTCAAATCTCCACTTTGGTCGGAGTTTTGTCATTATTCGTTTATAGTTACATCAACCGGAGTTCACGTGTGGATGAAAGGCCAAACCGCATGATAAACTGTTCGGTTTTACTGATAAACGGCTACGTG
>JBBPBX010002449.1:74746-90626 GCA_038048925.1 Garcialebias charrua
ACTGTACAGGTTTGATGTAACTCTGTTTCCTCCTGAAAGCAGTTCAGGTTGGGTTAAAACTGCAGTTCAGTTTGTTTAACTTTTTAACCTTCATTCCAGGACGTGACTAACACAAAAAAGAGAACGCCCTCCAATGAAATTGCTTTGGTCATTGTTTTGCAAGAGACACTGATGTGACTTACCAAAATCTATATTACAGCAAAGCTTCACATCAAACCTGGTGGCATCTTTTAAAAACAACATGTAGACAAACTGTTTAATACAGCATTATATTATAAACTATATGTTACATTAGCAGTTTAGTTCATACTAACAATAATATTTTTGATATTTCTCTTATTTAATGACATTGGCACATTCCTTTTTGTTTTTGCATATTGTGATGCCAGGACCTTGAGAAAGTTTCTATAATTTAGGTAAGCTTTTTTCAACTATGCAAACATTTGTACCAAGCTAGCCAGCTACTCTGCCACCATATTGTAACAGATATGCAGACTATGGGGCACAGTCCATAGAAACCAGTTTGAATTGTGGCTCTGTCTCTGTAACGTGGATCTAAATATCTTGTAAAGCTTATGCAATCTCACAGAAGAGGCAGGCGGAAGTGTTGAGGCCGTTGTTGTCAGGGAGAGCAGGGCTGCACCTCGCCCAAGGTCCTGGCCCAGCAGACAGAGGAAGATGAGCGCGGTGAGCTGACAGAAGAAGGCAAAGAGGAAGAAGAACGATGGAGACAAACGCAAAAGATGACATGGATGAAAAGGAAAACATGAGTGGGAGTGGGGAAATAGTGATTGCTACCATAGATCTCCATGGGATCGTTTAAAAGTGCAGAATGACACTTCCTGTCACCGTGTCCAGGGAAGTGGAGCGTGTCAGCTCCAGTGCATTCTCACCCCGGCATCTTGCATGCAAAAAAAGAAAAAAATAATCAGTGGAATCATCCACACCACCACCACCACCTGCAATACAGTCAAGTGAGCCAACAGACCTGACTCAGTTGGAGCACTGGGCCTGCCCTGGATTGGCCTCGGCTTGTAGTCCGCTTCAGGAGCACAGAGTCTGGGGGTGGGACTAAACAGAGTCAGACTGTCTCATTATGAGTGGCAGGACACCATGGAAACATCTCACTGTTTGTCAGTGTTAAAATGGATTAAAGTAGCAATTTTTATAATTTTCTAAAAGCTGATCAGAGGCTTTGTCAAACTTGTAAGTTGCAGTGGGGGGACCAGCCAGTTTATAGAGAGGGCCACTGCCTCTGTCCCCCTCTTTGGACACGCCCCTGCTAATAGCTAGCCAAACAAGATCCTGTGTTCAGAATCAGAATAAGTTTATTGTCAGATACAAGGAGAATATTCCTGAGATACTGATCCTTTTCCAGGCTTTTAAAACAAAACAACGTGCCGGTGTGACAGAATGCTACATGAGCTAATATTAAATAGTCTAATGCATGACACAGTTTTTCATTCAATCTTTATTTGTACAAGTTAGTCTCATTGAGCCTCGAGGGCTCATTTACAAGAGAGACCTGTTTTAGACAAAGAACACAGATGAGGTACAAACAATAAGACAACCTTATAAAAAGCATATAAAATGAAAAGTAAACAGAAGAAATTAAATAAAAACTAAACAAAACCAGCTACATTATAAAGCGGTGTAGTTTGTTTAGTTTGTTACGGTTTTCTCAGCTGAACAGCGTTCATGTTGTTAGCGTGTGTCTGAGCAGAGCACGTGTACGCTAACGGTGCTGAGGCTGCTGAGCGCATCAGTCAGCCAGCAGTCGAGTAAATGTTAAATGGACAGTTGGATACATCGACTCAGTGTTGCCAGCTTATCATTTTTTCTTACTAAACTCTGATCATTTAGACACATTTAGTGATTCAGTTCAGTTCGGTTTATACTTTGTATATATAGCACCACATCACACCAGAAGTCATCTCAGGGCACTGAACAGAAACATTCACAATTTCACATACTTACCAATTAGTAAAGTTAAGAAAGGAAGCAGATTGCGTTGAATCTTCACTTCGTCGCAATCTCCCATCCTGAGCAAGCTCAAAGGCAACAGTGGAAAGGAAAAACTCTTTTGTCAACAGGAAGGAAACTGCAAGTGACTGCAGGTATTTTACAACAAAGCAGAAAAAAAAAAGTCTAGTAACTTGCTCTGAAGTTGCTGGAAACGTTTGACTCCAGTCCCAAGCTTGAATAAAAGACGTTTGTTTATTTGTTCTAAACACATTTAGTGTTGTTTGTTGTCTTTTACCACAAGGCTCTCCTCTACAACAACCGTTACAAGTGCATGCACACACGGCCATTTATGTAAATGAGGTGATGATGTCATCTGGTGACTGCAGCAACTTTTAGGACAGACAGTCCTTTCATTACTGAGGAGTTATCAGCGCAGATGCATTCAGCCCCTCAGCACGAGCTACGCTCAGGACGGGTGCATCGGTGTAGTAACACGGACATTGTTCGGTTGAATAGCGACAAACTAAACAAACAGTGCCAGTGTCCATCCAACGTGTAAAGGTTTATTTGTTAGCTAATGTGGAGGGTTTCTGTTAAAGACTTTCAGTCCTTTTCGCCAAACTCTATGACTGACGTCACGGCTGATGAGGCGTTAACTGCAGGTAATTATTTGACAGAACCTCACTTCACAAATAACCAGACTATCCCTTTAAGGCACAGGAGCAGCGGGTACAAAATGTGCTGTTTGCTCCTGATTCATCCTTTAGAAAGAGACGCATCGGTTGAAGCTGCGTTGCCAGTGTGTGCTTCATCAACTATTGTTTCAACGCTGCTATGATGGCCGCTAAAGGAGTGCTAGGCTGGGGGTAGGGGTGGGTGGGGTTGTGTCACAGTTGGTTGCCGTGGCAACCTTTCAATGTAGCTGGCCTGTTTCTTCTCCTGTAGCAATGATCTTCAGCATCACTGGAGGAGCATCATTAGCAGGGGAGCCCCCGAGGCCGTGTGATCGATGCCTGAGCGGGGCAGAAGACGGCGTGGAGAAGAAGTTGGCCTTTATCACCTGCTGGGAGCAAGAGGGGTGAGCCAGGCAGCTGGTTTCTTAGGCAACAACAAAGCTCTGCTTCACTAATCCCTCCGCTGCAGTTGTGTCACAACACGTAATGATTGTATCATCCTCCTCGGTGCCAGAATCTGCTGCTCCGACATGCTCCAGGCTGACTGCTCGTTCATGACTTTGTGCAAATACAGAATACATAAATAAAAATGCACCTGAGAGGGTGTAAGGACAGTGAGGTTAACACCTGCACCATGGGAGGCTCGCGTCAGAGCAGGAGGATGAAACGGCTCATCCTGAACGCCTCTTCGTGCAGGACTTCATTTCATTTCATTTTATGCTTATTAAATGTTTTAGTGTTTTAGTGTTGGTGTAGCTTTTTATACTCTTATACTACTATGCAAAAACTCAGGACAGTATTACACTTTTATTATTTCATTTTACGCTTATGTTCATTGAATGTTTTAGTGTTTAAATGGTTACTGTTTTCATTCAACCTTTATTTATACAGGCTAGCCTCGTTGAGTCACGGGGACTCATTTACAAGAGGGACCTGTCTCACTCACACCAAACAACCATCCACTCTCACACTCACACCTAGGGTCAATTTAGAGTCACCAATCAGCCTAACAAGCATGTTTTTTGGTCTGTGGGAGGAAACCGGAGTACCCGGAGGAAACCCACGCATGCACGGGGAGAACATGCAAACTCCACCCAGAAAGGCCCCGGACCGGGATTTGAACCGGCAACCTTCTCGCTGAGAGGCAGCAGCTCTACCAGTTGTGCCACCGTGCCCACTGTTGCACCGAGGGACAGAGAGAAATGCAATTTCAATCCTGTGTATGTCCTGTACATATTGCAGTTTTGACAATAAAGTTGACTTTGACTTTTCCTATGATTGCAAATAAAGATGAAGAAAGCCCTCCAGTGGTGCGTTCAGTGCTCCTGCTGTGAAGCTGTAAATGTGTCGCTCTCAGTTCACTCGGTTTGACATCAAACTACAAACCCCTGCATGTGTGTTGGTTTGTTTGTGTGAAAGCTGCAGCTATAGCTCCACCATTACCTGCTGGAAAACTTTTGAATACGAGCAGAGCGGCAGAAAGCTGCTCCTGAACGCTCACGTGCACACGTTTGTGAAGTGGCTGCTGATGTGAATATGGACTGAAGTGGTGTGATTCATTCAACTGCCTCCCACCCCCACTTTGACTGAGCCCTCAGCTCCCACAGCTGATCAGTCTCACACATTGTACAGGTGTAAAGGACTGTTGGGCCTGTATTTTATTAACTTCTGTAAAAACTTTCTCTGCATGAATGAGGGCCATCTTGGTCCGAGCCAGCCCTGTTCATCTGCTCATCCTGGACTGGAGCCGTCTCTTCCACCTCACCTCCCTCGTCTCTCTCATACATTGGACACAGGAGATGCATGGAGGACACCGAGGAGCAGATGGGATTTCACTGAGCTGGAAAATCAGGAGGAGCAGGCCTTTCCCAGAGAGCAGGGATGGCTAACTGTGATGAGACAGTGACCCCATGTGAGCCAATGAGAGATCTGCAACATCTTCAGGCAGATTTGTGCACCATTAGGATTTTAGAACTGTGTACAAATAAAACAAGAAAAAGTTCTTAAATATCAACCGAAAGACCCAGAGTATATTATTTCTACAGAAAAACTACAAAAGTTAGGAAAGACCAAATATCACTTTTTTTTTTTTAAATTAGTGTTTCATAATTCATTTTCATTCATTCAACTTTTATCTACACAGGTTAATAATACCATTGAGTCTCAGGGACTCACTTACAAGAGAGAGAGACGTGAATTTTAACAAAGAGTGATGACAACAGTAGACAATCATAAAGGAAGCATAGAAGTTGAGAAGAACAAATAAAAGGAAATGGTATAAAAAATGAAACAAAAACTGCTACATTGTAAAGTGATGTAGAAACTAAAAACAGGAATATGTCTGCAAGGACCTTCATTTCTTGGAAAACCCCTAACTCTATGCTCATGAGCGAACACCATTGTCTGATTTTATTTTTATTTAATTTGTCTCTAATCTTTATCTTTTATTTTCTTCTCTGTTGGAAGTTGTGTTTGAACTTCTAAAAAAGCCAAGTCTGATCCTCTGGACATAAAAAAAAAAAAACTTAGCTTTTTTTTTAGATTTTTCTACCTGGATTATTGAGCATGCATCAGGGTACAGTATATTGTGTTTGAACTGTTAAAAAAAAAAAAAAAAAATCTCCAAAACTTCTATTTCTGCCTCTCTTAAAACAGAACTTCCGGTTACATTTCAAAATAAGAGCAACATACTGTAAATGCTGGGGAGGGCTAAATGTTTGTATTTTAATACCTAGCCATTACATTAAAAAACAAAATCCGTTTTGGTTGTTGAATAATGTGACAATAGTTACAGTCGATTAATAAAGAAAGAAAAATAAAGTAACCAAAATTATAATGATAATTAAACTGGCTTTGGGACAAAGGATGTTTCCTTTAACTTCACATTTTCTTAGCTCTTAGTAAGATAGCTACGACATTTCTCGCTTTTCGCCGTCAGTGGCCTCACAGCGTCTTTCTTCCTGTGTGCGGAGCAGTACTAGCTGTTTATTTTGAAAGTTCCAAGCGGAAGTTGTGCTGTACTCAGGCCTGCTCTGGACCAGAAAAGGAATTCTTTCATGAACTTTACAATTACTTCCTCAAGTAACATGTAAGTCAGCTGAGTTGTTCTGAATCCAACACTGTGTAGTTTCAGTCTCTAGCTCTGGCACATGCAGCTTTTAGAAATGCTCATTCAGAGAATCTAAATCATACAAGTGACACTAAAGTCTCACGAGCCAAATGTCCAAACGGCTGCGTTGCATTTACTGACCTAACATAGGCTCGGAAAACAAATCAAAATAGAAAACCAAGGCTGATAAACAATTTAGCCTGCCTTACAATATTTTTATTGACGACAGTTTGTGGCTAATTATCTGTGCTCACTGGTGTGTCTAACCTCTATTCAGCTTGAGGTTAAAAAAAAGATAATTATTTAAATCGTACAACAGTAACTGCTGTCTAGAAACACTGAAAAATTCAATACCGGAAGTTACTGCGTATCGAGTTTACTGTTTTTTAATCTCAGAATTTCACGCGCACATCTGACGTGCGCGTGAAATTCGCACATACAAATCAACTATTAACTCTGTCCTTTCATAGATGAGGAGTTAATAGTTGATTTGCACATCTGAAGATGACGTCAGAAGACATCTGACGATGACGTATCAAAGGACAGCGTCGCGTCTGTCTAAACCAGGGGTCACCAACCTTTTTTATCCTGGGAGCTACTTCGTGGGTACGGAGTGATGCAAAGGGCACCAATTTGCTAAACTCTTCGGAAATAACAAATTTGCTCAGTTTGCCTCTTAATTATACATTATTAATGAATCATGATAATCATATGAAGATGCATCAGATTTCTTACAATCATCTGCAATGACAAGTTGGGAAACAGATATCAATATTCAAAACTTTATTAATCACAGTACCGTAATTGATACATTTTCAGATGATCACTTATCATATTTTATAGAAAAAATGTCAAATTTTCATAAGCCAATAACAAATCATTTTAACCACCATGTTGTAATGTACTATGTTTCAAAAAGTTGTAATGTTAAAGGACAATCAAATATTTATAAAAATCATATATTTCACAAATACCGGTACAGATTTTTAAGTAAATCTTGTAACATTTTGAACGAATTACTGAATCTGCTGCATTTTTAAGAAAATAATAACTTACATGTCATGAACACATGTTTAAATTGAACAAAATTCTTTAGTACCGGTACTTTAATTTATATTTGCCACGGCACTGCCATGTTGCCACTGACATCTGGTCCCTTTTAGTGGGAAGACTGGCATTGCATGCTTTTCACCAGTGCACTGTAATCTGGTGTGTAACTTGACACTGCAACTGTGAGTGACTCTTTCAGATGTTCATCAGTGAGGCGTGTTCTGTATTTGTTCTTAATGAAGTTCATGTCAGAAAATGCTGATTCACAGAGATAAGTTGAACCAAACAGGCTGGAAACCTTCATAGCTGCTGTGCATACACCACTGTATTTCTCTGTGTCAACAAGGGACCAAAAGTTTGGTGCATCCTTATGGGCTTTGAGGTGGAGGTCATTTTGCAGTGTTATGATTTCAATCTCCACCATCCAAGCTGAACATTGCACTAAGTTGCTCAGCAAAGCATGTTGTGTTTACATTAATGAAAGGATTGGAAATAAATGACACACATGTCTCAAGCTGATCAAGGCCACAAAACCTATTATTAAAATCCTGCCCAAGTCTGTTTATGACTTCACAGTACTTTTCTGCACCTTGCCAGATCCTGGTCCAGCTATTCAGCCAAGTTATCAGACAAAACTGACACACGTCTAGCCACCGTAGCTGCTCCCAGTTGAACGTCAGAGAGAGTGGAGATCAGCTCGGCTCCATTTTTTTCATCCTTGAGTACAGCGTTAGCAATAATAATCATAGCTTCTTTGACAACTTCTCCGTCTGAAAATGCCTTCTTCATCAGAAAATGTGTAGCTCTAAACGAGGCTTCCGTTACTTTTTGTGACTTTTTGGTCGGTTTTGTGAAAAAAGACTGTTGCTTACCCAAAGCTGTCTTTAGTTCACGGGCTTTTTCTGTCCATAATGCGCTTCCCGGTGGGTAGTTCTCAGCTGACTCGTAGTGAAGTGTCTCCACGTTGTGCCGCTTCGCCGTCGCCACAGTAAACCCGCAAATTAGACACACGCAGGCTCCTTTCACAGTTGTAAAAAAGAACTCCTCTTCCCATTCGTTGCGAAAATGATAAGTTTTCTTTCTTTTTTCTGCCATTTTGTAGCTGGGAAACTGCTTTCACCGATCTCCTCTGGCACCTGCTAGCAGCAAACTTTTCAGGACCACTGATTGGCTGGCTCGCGCAATACGATTGGTTCAGAGTTCACCAAAGCGTAAAAAAAAAAAAGTAAAATAAACATGTTTTTAAGAACATATTTTTAAGATAGACATTTTAAAATACTGTATATATAAATACAAAAACGAATAACAACTGAAAAAAACGAAATTGTAAACGCAGCTTAGTAGTGAGTTGTGCTATTTTTAGAACAGGTCCGCGGGCACCACAAATGGTCCTTGCGGGCACGCGGGTGCCCGCGGGCACCGTGTTGGTGACCCCTGGTCTAAACGGTATAAATTTAGACTGCGGTAAAGTGAGCCTCCACTCAGCTCCGTGAGCGGTTTAATGATAGTCAGTTTCGAGTGGAACACACATCAGAGAAGTCTGTTACTGTCCACTTTTCACTAAAGGTAAAGGTATGGCAAACCCAGGATCCATGCAAGCTATGACTGTTTTGTGAAGCAGCGACCCAGAACCCGATCCGGTTCTTTACTATGGCCACTACGCTGAAAGTTTTGCGTAAAGTGGGCGCGATCAGTAAAGATACCACTCCCACAGAAGAATGCTCGTCTTTCCTGAAACATCTGGTTTCCAAAACTATGGATGGACTTACCGTGCCTAAGAAGTTCCACTTATACGCGGAACAGTTCAGAAAAGCTTCAAACAAGGCGGTTCTTAGTCTGAGAAAGTTCTTCACCGCCCTAGAGCTGAGAGACGTGGTCCGTAATCTGAACCTGAACATCGGCTCTAAGATTGTTGAAGTTTTAGGTAAAATAATCAAAAAAGTTCTGGAAACCTCTGGGAAATGGAAGAGGAAAATACTTCGCGTAACTGTATATGTGATTATTTTCCTCTTTGGAGCGCTATTGAATGTAGTAGAGATGTTCTTAAAACACTGATTCTATCGTTTTGATTCAACATTCATGAGAACCTAGTTTCTCAATCCACCAACCAGACATCTGTCTTACCCAGGTTACAGTGCAGAATGACGGGGAGCCGTTTTCGGACTGACCGGTGACTACTTTTACCCGGGTTAGTGCAGGATGACGGGGAGCTGTTTCCTCACTGACCGGTGACTACTTTTACCCGGGTTAGTACAGGATGACGGGGAGCCGTTTCCTGACTGACCGGTGACTACTTTTACCCAGGTTAGTGCACAGGATGACGGGGAGCCGTTTCCTGACTGACCGGTGACTACTTTTACCCGGGTTAGTACAGGATGACGGGGAGCCGTTTCCTGACTGACCGGTGACTACTTTTACCCGGGTTAGTACAGGATGACGGGGAGCCGTTTCCTGACTGACCGGTGACTACTTTTACCCGGGTTAGTGCAGGATGACGGGGAGCCGTTTCCTGACTGACCGGTGACTACTTTTACCCGGGTTAGTACAGGATGACGGGGAGCCGTTTCCTGACTGACCGGTGACTACTTTTACCCGGGTTAGTACAGGATGACGGGGAGCCGTTTCCTGACTGACCGGTGACTACTTTTACCCGGGTTAGTACAGGATGACGGGGAGCCGTTTCCTGACTGACCGGTGACTACTTTTACCCGGGTTAGTGCAGGATGACGGGGAGCCGTTTCCTGACTGACCGGTGACTACTTTTACCCGGGTTAGTACAGGATGACGGGGAGCCGTTTCCTGACTGACCGGTGACTACTTTTACCCGGGTTAGTACAGGATGACGGGGAGCCGTTTCCTGACTGACCGGTGACTACTTTTACCCGGGTTAGTGCAGGATGACGGGGAGCCGTTTCCTCACTGACCGGTGACTACTTTTACCCGGGTTAGTGCAGGATGACGGGGAGCCGTTTCCTGACTGACCGGTGACTACTTTTACCCGGGTTAGTGCAGGATGACGGGGAGCCGTTTCCTCACTGACCGGTGACTACTTTTACCCGGGTTAGTGCAGGATGACGGGGAGCCGTTTCCTGACTGACCGGGGACAACTTTTACCCGGGTTAGTGCAGGATGACGGGGAGCCGTTTCCTAACTGACCGGTGACTACTTTTACCCGGGTTAGTGCAGGATGACGGGGAGCCGTTTCCTGACTGACCGGTGACTACTTTTACCCGGGTTAGTGCAGGATGACGGGGAGCCGTTTCCTGACTGACCGGTGACTACTTTTACCCGGGTTAGTGCAGGATGACGGGGAGCCGTTTCCTCACTGACCGGTGACTACTTTTACCCGGGTTAGTACAGGATGACGGGGAGCCGTTTCCTGACTGACCGGGGACAACTCTTACCCGGGTTAGTGCAGGATGACGGGGAGCCGTTTCCTCACTGACCGGTGACTACTTTTACCCGGGTTAGTACAGGATGACGGGGAGCCATTTCCTGACTGACCGGTGACTACTTTTACCCAGGTTAGTGCAGGATGACGGGGAGCCGTTTCCTCACTGACCGGTGACTACTTTTACCCGGGTTAGTACAGGATGACGGGGAGCCGTTTCCTAACTGACCGGGGACAACTCTTACCAGGGTTAGTGCAGGACGACGGGGAGCCGTTTCCTCACTGACCGGTGACTACTTTTACCTGGGTTAGTGCAGGACGACGGGGAGCCGTTTCCTCACTGACCGGAGACAATTCTTACCTGGGTTAGTGCAGGACGACGGGGAGCCGTTTCCTGACTAACCGGGCCAACTCGCTTACTTTAAATAATCAGAAGCTCAGAAAAACAAAAACTATTTTTTACAAAATTCTATGTCTCATAATCAGACCTTTTTTTTCTCTTGTAATAGACTCTATTTTCTTTTATTATATTTTTGTACAATTGTTAAAAGTTGGATTAATAAAAATAAATCTTACCTGGGTTAGTGCAGGATGACGGGGAGCCGTTTCCTCACTGACCGGGGACAACTCTTACCCGGGTTAGTGCAGGATGTTGGGAAGCCGTTTCCTGACTGACCGGGGACAACTCTTACCCGGGTTAGTGCAGGATGATGGGAAGCCGTTCCCTCACTGACCGGATCATGGTGGTGCAGGTGGTTCAACCATCAGCATTCACGGCAACACTTCACTCTTGAAGTCTCATGAGCTAAAGTCTCACTGACTGAAGAACATGTAAACTTCAGTGAAGGGGTATCAGCAATGGGTTTTTCTCCGAGTCCTTCGGTTTTCTCCCACAACAAAATAATCCCTGATGGTCTAATGGTTAGGATTCGGTGCGCTCAGCGCCGCGGCCTGGGTTCGATTCCCAGTCAGGGAAAAAAAGTATTTGTTGTGGAAGTAAAGAAGCTTAACAACCAGAGGAAGCTGAAAGAACTGATATGAGCTCAAAGCAAAATGTGGAATTAGCTGAAAAAGCTTAAATTAGCATCAAGAGCTAAATAGTACCTGAAAGATCTAAAAAAAAGTTAAGTCTGGTCCTCTGGACATTCAAAAAAAAACAACTTACACTGTACAGTACAAACAAAAAAAAAGTAGAAAGATTTCGTCTTTCATCCGAAAGACTTCTTCAGTCTGAGGTGCTGTATTCAGCTGAGTCTTATAAGCCCCTTTCATAAGACAGCTCAGTCCGGACCTGATACGTGTGCAGTCCTCCAACGAGCATTCAGAAAAAACACGAAGGCGCATAGGCGAGCAAAATTTACTCGCCCCCGATGCGCCCCTGATCCGCCAGCAGAGGTAGTGTCAGGGCCGGATCCGAGCCGGGCAGACCCACTTATGAATGCAACCCGCAGATCCACGCTCAGAATATGATGATGACAACAGTGAGCGACCGCAGGATTAATCAACAAGCAGATTTATTAACAAGGGAACAAGGGTTGCAATAATTCAGAAAACAGTTTTATAGAACAGCAAATGTCAATTGTATTTTCTCTTATCACTGTTAGTATTTTACTTGTCCGGTTCTGTGAGGTGCGGACGTGGGGAATGAGCTGCTGCTGAAAAACTCTATACTTGTGCATGAGTATTATAATAAAGCTTTGGTAAGTCCATATTTATTTAAATAAACTATATAACTAAATGTAAGATCATTTAAAAAGGTATTAAAAATTTGATAACCGATCTTTTCTCCCCCCATTATTTCCACAAACTGGACGTGGAAACGTCGGAGAGCCTTGAGTTGTTTATCGACGATTATTTTGAAAGGTTTGTCATGAGCGACCCTAATGTAACATCCGGTGCGGGTAGCGATTCGGCTAACACGAGCGGTAGCGGTGGCGAGTCGAAGCCGAATGCTAAACGGTACCGAGAGGGAAGCTCAGATAGCGTTTCGGAACCTTCGGTGGATAATTCAGGCTTCGTGACGATTCTGGAGTCAATTGATAAAAAGCTGTCTAGCTTGGACGCCCGGCTAGCGTTAGTAGAGGAACTACAGAAGGAAGTAATGGGGTTAAAACAATCACTGGAGTTCACCCAGGAACAGGTAGCATCTCTAGCTAATGAAAACATTGAGCTAAAGGTAACAGTTGGACAGCTTAAAGATCAGATGTTGCAACTTTCCGGGGATAATAAAAAATTTAAAGAGTCAGTATTAGATATCCAAGCCAGAAGTATGCGGGATAATGTTATTTTCTCTGGGATTCCGGAGGGGGCGGAGGAAAATCCGGAGGCCTTGGTTCGGGACTTCTTTCAAAAACAGCTAAAGTTGCCGAGTGAAACCATTAAAGCAATTACTTTTCATCGAGTTCACCGCCTCGGTGCTAAACGGCCTGGGAACACTAGACCGCGCCCGATAATAGCTAAATTCGAACATTATAAACAAAAGGAACAGGTTAAAAGCCGAGGTAGGGAACTACGTGGGACACATTTTAGTATGAACGATCAATATCCTGCAGAAATCCTGAGCAGAAGGAAAGTACTATTCCCGATAAGAAAGAAAAATATAAGCGAAGGAATAAGAGCTAACATCTCCGTGGATAAACTCTATATAAACGGTCAGCTGTTTAGAGATCCAGAAACTACTCCTTGGCTTTATTAGCCATATGATCAAGGTAAGAACTATATCGGTTGCTAATATTGATTAATATTATTAAATATAGTATTTGTTAATATTACTTACCAGATATATTTAATTTTTTTTCAGCACAGCTCGGTGGTGGGACACACTCAGATAGTGGTGATACACAAGGTGGGATGACACTTGATGTGGTAAGAGGGTGTTTTTGTTGTTTTTTCTTATCTGAATTATGTTTCCATGTATATCATTTCTCTTTGTTTTCTTGTCTATATTTTTCTAACTCAACAATTATCAGCGCACAAGCACAAGGGTTCACACACGTCTTTGTATATCCATACAATTACTTTATGAATGAAAACTTCCCTGATTCATTTTCAAAAGAAACAGCAATTACTTTATTTAAAAATCATATATAGTTATTCATTAAGGGATATGTTTTTGTCTGGATATATTACTATCTTATATATTTCAGATAATGGGTGTGGTTTAGCTATATTATCATTAGCACAGGTATGGGTACCTTAGGGTTTGTCACATGGAACATTAATGGAGCCGGTAGCCAACGTAAAAAATATAGAATTTTTAACCAGATTAAAAGATTAAAGGCAGATGTTGTATTACTCCAAGAAATTCATAAATTGGCATCAACTGTGGAGGAGCTTAAATCTTCAGAGTTTCCTAATAGAGCTGTCATAGGGCCGGAAATCCACGGCCCTACCCTACCCGAGCCCTTAGTTTAATTACCCAAGCCCGAGGGAGCCCGCTCATTTCCTAGAAATCACAGCCCGACCCGACCCTACCCGATTAAAAAAATAAAATAAAAAAAAAAGTGCGGCAACTTGTTCCGCCGCAGATGAGAGCAGTGTACGGACGTGAGCGTGCACCTGACGCACGTCAGCTGGTGACATCATTTTGAGCTTGTTAAAGTTAGGCCACAGAAATAATGCAACTCTGTGCAAGTCGTGGATAATAATTTTGCGCTCCAGCACTTCTGCATGTCTGCGGCGCAGAAACGCCTGCTGCGGAGAGTCTGTGTGTGAGGACTGGCAGTGTTGCTTCAGTTTCTCATTCCAGAGACAAACCAGGTTGATGGTGGGATATTTGTCACCCTCCAGTTCTCTCTGTGCACGGTAAAATGGTTCGAGAAATGTCACTAAAAAGTCCAGCATGTCGGGGGAGACGCTGTCCAGGCGCGCCTGCTCTCCGCGAGCCTCCATCTTCTCACACAGCTCATTGTAAATATCTAGCACGAGTTGCGCAATTTAGTGGCTGCGCTGCGGTTTTCACCATCTAAATTCACTCTATTAATTATTTCCTCATCAGTAAACTTACTGCCTTATATTCTTTACAAGCAGATTAAAACAATTTTATATTGTGTGCATTTTTATTTAGTTTTGTTTGTGCTGTATGATTAAAAAAAACCACATCAAAGCCCGAGCCCGACCCGGCCCGCCAATCAAACGCAAAAATATGGCCCTACCCTACCCGAAGTCGGGTAGGGCTCGGGTAGGGTAGGGCTCGGGCGAAGAAACGACACCTCTATTTCCTAATGTATTCTCAGCATGTTATAATTCAAGACAAAGAGGGGTGGCAATTTTAATACATAAAAATGTTAACTTCACAGTATTAGATCAGGTTATAGACCCGCACGGTAGATATATAATATTAAAGTTATCAATATTTAGACAAAATTATTGTATTGTTAGCATATATGGACCGAATGTAGACGACGCAGCTTTTTTTCATGATTTTTTTTCCACCCTATCAAATCACATGGATTCCTCACTGGTGATGGGAGGTGATCTCAACTTTGGTTTAGATGACAAATTAGACAGACTGAATGCAGCGGGAACTCAACGCAGTTGGCAATCTATAAATATAGTTAAACAGTATATGAATGATTATGGGCTCTGCGATGCATGGCGTTGTTTTCACCCTGATAGCAAAGAATATTCTTTCTTTTCACATGTGCATCACTCATATTCTCGTCTAGATTATTTCATAGTAAGCAATTCATTGATGACAAACATTTCAGACACTAAGATACACCCTATTGCTGTCAGCGATCATGCACCAGTTACTGTAAATTTAGATTTAAAAAAAACAACAACAAAAAATATAAATTGGAGATTAAATACATCACTGCTACAAGAAGAAGAATTTTTGCAATATTTTAAAAAAGAATGGGCATCGTATCTAGAGTTTAATGACTTGCCAGGAACTTCAGCATGTACACTTTGGGAGGCTGGGAAAACAGTCATGAGAGGTAAAATAATATCCTATTCATCAAATAAAAAGAAAAAAGAAAATAAACGTATTGATGAATTAGAGAAATCCATTAAATTGTTAGAAGGTCTACAAGGTGAGGAAACACAGCAAAAGCTACGCAGATTAAAATTAGAACTAAATGAATATATTGATAAGAAAAATAAATTCTTGATACAAAGACTTAGATTAGATCATTTTGAATACGGTAATAAATCAGGGAACTTTTTAGCTAATCAACTCAAATTAAACAAAGAAAAAACATCTATATATGGTATTAAAGATGAAAATGGAAATATATTTTATGATGAGGGAAAAATAAACGATGTTTTTAAAGATTTCTATAAAACTCTATACACTCCACAAATAAATCCATCTAATGAGGATATTAATGAATTCTTGGAGAAAGTAACACTTCCAAAACTAGATATTAGTCAGTCATCAAAACTAGACTCACCATTAACATCAGATGAGCTCCATGAAGCAATTAAAAGCATGCCTAATAAGAAATCTCCAGGTCCTGATGGCTATCCAGTGGAATTCTATAAAGAATTCTGGGATATACTGGAACCGATATTCTATAGAGTGCTACTTGAGTCAGAAGGAAATGGCAGGCTACCAACACATATGAATTCAGCTAACATTAGTCTCTTATTAAAATCAGGCAAAGACCCAGTATTACCTACCAGTTATCGTCCAATCTCTCTTATTAATGTAGATGTTAAAATAATTTGTAAAGTCTTATCAAAAAG
>JBBPBX010002450.1:15485-44539 GCA_038048925.1 Garcialebias charrua
TATATATATATTGCTGCTTGTGGGACTGAGTTGACTCGTGACTCCTCCGACTGATGAAGTCCTTTGGATGTAGGGCGAAACATTTAAACAAAAATAAGAAATCATCCAGATGACCCGAGTTAAATTTGTTGGATTATTTTTTTTTTTACCGGGATTATTACGCATGAACTTTGATGTTTTGATCCACTTAGGCATTGGCTGCCTCAGAGGAGTTGACGTGGAAGAGGGCAGGATCCAGAAACCATCTTATCACCATAAACTGGTTGGTCCACTATGGGAGTGTGCTGCTTGTGGGACTGAGTTTGTCGTTGCTCCTTGGACTGATGAAGTCCTTTGGATGAAAAACGAAACATTTCAACAATAACAAAAAAAGAAACCGTCCAGAAGACCTGACATAACTTTGTTGGATTACCGGTACTTGTACTCATTTTATATCACATGCGCTAATTTATTCAATTTTCTACTTTTTTTTGTGCACTTCACATTGGCCAACAGTAGTTGTTTTATATGTGGTTAGTAAACAAACTTTACTCGATGTGGTTGACAAGAGGTCTCGATTAAACATTTGAAGAAAGCAACTAAACGTTAGAAGATAGCAGTTACATTTTAATGTCTTTCAGAAATCATCATAATCAACAACAACAACAACAGCAACAACAACAACAACAACAACAACAACAACAACAACAACAACAACAACAACAACAACAACAACAACAACAACAACAACAAAAACAACAACAACAAAAGTGTAACTACATTAAGTGCAGAACCACTCCAGGGGTGTCAAAGTCAAATACACATGGGCCAAAAAAACCAAATTTGCTACAAGCCAAGGGCCGGACTGATTCAATGTTTATTATAAGGGGGTGATATAAGATTTTTTTTTCTTCTCTCTGCACTCTTTTCTTTCAATGTTTTCTTTTTGATTAATTTGTTTTATTTTATCTCTTTTAAATGAATGAATAAATAAAATATTAAATAGCTTTACATCTGCTAAGTTCTTGGCATAAATCAACACAGACATGTTCCTGCTTTTAGTATTTTACATTGTTTTATAATGTAACTGTTTATGTTTTGTTTTTTTAACATAGTTTTCTTGTGATTTTTAATTGATATGTTTTTTTAATGATTGTTTACTGTTGGCTGCAAGTATCAAGCTGTGAAATCCTTCATTTTCTACAGCTGATAGCTGTTGGTCATTAATTATGATGAAGTTTAGCAACTTCTCGGTGAACATTTGAGCTCCGTGGATTCAGCGGTGTGTTTTTCCTGTTCAATACGGGGCGGGTGCTCTGATTTCGGTCAGCCGCTCTCAACCTGTCCCTCCTACGAGATGGTCAGACAGCGGGTCGGACTGAACGCAGCTGGCCGCGGTCGGTCTCCCTGTTTCGGTTCAGCGAGAGTGACCTCCCGCTGAAGCCCCAGAGCTCGAATGTCCAACGTAAAACTAACTTGACCGCAGTTTAATGTGGCGCTATGGCTCTGCTTGTTGCTGTCTTGCGGTGTTTAGTGTAAAATACTTCCACACAGCGGACATGTTACGATGAAAAGTTGGCTAGCTGTTAGCTAAAGTGCTACTCACTCAGTCCGCATGCTGTAGCTGGCCGCAAACTATGAAATGGATTTCCTGAATGTGACGTGAAGTGGCTCTTATTACTCTGGGTTCATGAGACACAACTCCGGATCGTATAGGCCCCATACTACCGTTGCATTGTGGGGAATGTAGTGTTGGTGCGTGCAAAACACTAGCAGGCGGCTGTGGCTGTAGTAATTAAATATCATCCAGGGGGCCATAAATAATTAATTTGCAGGCCGGATTTGGCCCGCGGGCCGGCACTTTGACATATGTACAGTATACTAGACTAAGGGACAGGTTATACCCTGAAGCTGTTAGACTCATAAAGCCCTAACCAGGATTCTTCTTCTTCTTCTTTCGGCTGCTCCCTTCTTCAGGGGTCTCCACAGCGAGTCATCCTTCTCCACCTCACTCTGTCATCTGCATACTCTGTCCTCACTCCAACTACCTCCATGTCCTCTCTAACTGCATCCATATATCTCCTCTTATTTCTCTCTCCTATTTTGCACTACAAGTTGTCCCCGACTTACGACGTCATCGACATATGACGTTCTGGACTTACGAGCGGACTAACGAACAGTAAAGTTGTACAGAAAATACAGCACTGGTATGTGTTTTTTAGATGAAAGTGTGTTAGCTAACCATTTGTAAACAACGTTCTGTGCATGTTTATGAACCAGTATGTACGTTTGTGTTGAAAAACGGGTGTTCGGCGCCGCGCTAGCATACATTTTCCGACTTACGACCAAAAATCCGGACTTACGAGCGACAAGTGTTTCGGGTTCCGACATACAAATGTTCGTCTTATGAGCGACTCGTAGGAACGGAACTCGCTCGTAAGTCGGGGACAACCTGTATTAGTGTTTAGCGTAGTGTTTAGCAAAGGTCAATGTCAGAACCTTCATATTATTTTATAGATATACGTTTTATATTTTTTACTGCTATGCTACAATTCAGGACAGTATCAAACTTTTGTTACTTTTGTTGTTTCATTTTATGCTAATGTTTATTAAATGTTTTAATGGTTATTGTTGCACAAGGGGTCTGATTTCTGGAATCACTCAAGTATTTTCTGGAATATAGGTCGCACCCGAATATAGGTTGCATTGTCCAATTATTGCCAAAGAATTGGAAGAATCCATATACAGTATAGGTTGCACCTGAATATAGGTCGCACCTACGTCAAAATGTGGACCGTGTTTAGCTCTGCTGCAAATGTCTGCCACAGGAGCGCACAGCAAGGCTTTTAAGAAGATTAACACTTAAAAACAATTATTTGTTTGATAAAAATTATAGCAAATATGTGTCTGAGCTGAACTTTTCTTTAATAAATGAATAATTTTAGCAGGATAAACACCTAAAAAAATATATTTGTTAGCTGACATTATTGTAAGAGTGTGTCTCAGTTTAATTTTTGTTAATAAATTATTACAAATCAGCTTATTTTATAAAAAGCCATAAATAGGTCGCACCTGAATATAGGTCGCAGGGCCTGCAAAAATGATAAAAAGCTGCGACCTATATTCAGGAAAATACGGTAATTTCAATCATGTGTATGTCCTGTACATATTGCAGTTTTGACAATAAAGTTTACTTTGACTTGGTAGTTTATATCTTAGAACCTCATTACAGTTTCTTTAACAATTTATTTTTCTTTGAAAAGGCTCACCGGAAGCTCCAACTGTCAGTCGCGAGGTCTGACGTTATCCAGTGACGCCATCTTGAAATTGTCCCGAGTCCGACCAGAGGAGGAGAGACGGGGCTGAGAAAATCCAGCTCGTCCTAAACGTCGATGCCAACAAGGCGGTTTTAGTTGTTATTCCGCGTACGGAACAGCGTTTTGACCAGCTCGGGTGGAACTATTTGGACCCGCGGCGGTTGTTTGGACCACTTCGGAGCGGACCACCACCGTAGGAAGCCGCGCTGCTGGAGCGGACGGATCTGTGGTTTGTGGCCGGGCAGCTCCGCCGGACTAGTCGCTGAGAGCGCGGAGTGCGACGACAACAAAACGGTTTAAAACCCGCCGTGTGGACGCCAGTGGAGTGGGAGCGACAGTTTCGAGGACGTTTCGACGTTTTCCCCGCGATGTTCCGGACCGAGCGGAGGAGAAGTTGGATTAGGGAGCGGAGTGCTCTTGATTTGCAGTCCGATGGATGTTAGCCCCGGCCGGCTGTGGCTCGGCTCTGCGCGCCGCTCTCCTCAAAACAAGTCATCGCGCGCAAGAAGCGAGATCATGCTGCACACCTTCAACAACGTGCACCACGGTGCCATCAAGTCGCGCGTTTTTAATCGTCTGTGAACCTGGAAATACCATCCCCTCTTTTTTTTTTTGTGGACTGCATTTACCCAGGATATTTTGGATTAAAATTATTATTTTTATTTTTTAATGCCTCGTTTCCAGAGACTGTGCTCCTCTTTGGAGCTGCAATACATTTAGTTGATTTTTAAGAATTTTTTGGTCGGGTGGTTTCTATTTTTTTTTTTTTTTACAACAGTCTTTCTAGCTGTGAGGATCAGATTCGGATGGAAAATGGAAGACGCTACAAAACTGGCCTTCGCCGTTTTCCTCATCTCCTGCTCTTCAGGTGGGTGTGGAGGGGTCTGGTGTACTGTCAGCTGTGTGTGTGTGATGGAGGCTGCACAGCTGCAGAAAGAAAAGCTCTGCAGAGAGTGGTGAAGGCTGCACAGAAGATGTTGGAGTCAGTCTCCCCACCATCACAGACATTTACACCTCCAGATGCAGGAAGAGGGCCACCTGCATCATGAAGGACCCCACTCACCCAGCACACACACTTTTTGCCCCACTCCCCTCAGGAAGGAGGTTGAGGAGCATTAAGTGTAGAACCACTAGACTGAGGAACAGCTTCTACCCTGAGGCTGTTAGACTCATGAATAAATAACCAGAATAATCACTGTGAAATATCACATCATGTTGCTGCTGATCTGTTTCATGTTGCTGCTGATCTGTTTCATGTTGCTGCTGATCTGTTTCATGTTGCTGCTGATCTGTTTCATGTTGCTGCTGATCTGTTTCATGTTGCTGCTGATCTGTTTCATGTTGCTGCTGATCTGTTTCATGTTGCTGCTGATCTGTTTCATGTTGCTGCTGATCTGTTTCATGTTGCTGCTGATCTGTTTCATGTTGCTGCTGATCTGTTTCATGTTGCTGCTGATCTGTTTCATGTTGCTGCTGATCTGTTTCATGTTGCTGCTGATCTGTTTCATGTTGCTGCTGATCTGTTTCATGTTGCTGCTGATCTGTTTCATGTTGCTGCTGATCTGTTTCATGTTGCTGCTGATCTGTTTCATGTTGCTGCTGATCTGTTTCATGTTGCTGCTGATCTGTTTCATGTTGCTGCTGATCTGTTTCATGTTGCTGCTGATCTGTTTCATGTTGCTGCTGATCTGTTTCATGTTGCTGCTGATCTGTTTCATGTTGCTGCTGATCTGTTTCATGTTGCTGCTGATCTGTTTCATGTTGCTGCTGATCTGTTTCATGTTGCTGCTGATCTGTTTCATGTTGCTGCTGATCTGTTTCATGTTGCTGCTGATCTGTTTCATGTTGCTGCTGATCTGTTTCATGTTGCTGCTGATCTGTTTCATGTTGCTGCTGATCTGTTTCATGTTGCTGCTGATCTGTTTCATGTTGCTGCTGATCTGTTTCATGTTGCTGCTGATCTGTTTCATGTTGCTGCTGATCTGTTTCATGTTGCTGCTGATCTGTTTCATGTTGCTGCTGATCTGTTTCATGTTGCTGCTGATCTGTTTCATGTTGCTGCTGATCTGTTTCATGTTGCTGCTGATCTGTTTCATGTTGCTGTGTTCATTCGTGCCCATCTGCTCATACAGACTCATGTTCGTGCTGCTGTTTGGAGTAATGTTTTTCTATGATATTAGTGCTTAGTGTATTTTTAGTTGATGTTTTTCTTAGTTCATATCTTAGATGTTATTACTGTTTTTCTCTTACATTTTAATGTTGGATGTAACTGGGACCCTGTGTACATAATCTCATTTCATCACATGTACCACATGTGGTGCAAACAACAATAAAGATTCTCTGACTCTTCTCCATGACTGTGCCTTGTTGATGAATACCAGAAACGGGATCAGAGACAAGGGACAGCCCTGGCAGAGTCCAACCTGCACCCAGCATGAGCTCCCCTTTATGCAAAGAAAGTGAACAGAGCTCATGCTTTGGTTATACTGTACAGGGATGAGATAGCCCTTAAAACCAACAGCACATTGTTGTGGCTGACAAGCTCAAGAAGGTAGCAGTGGTCATCAATGTAGCAATCATGAGAGTCTCATCAAGATAGAAGGAGCACAAGAAGCTTGAGAAAGAGGAAGTGCAGAAGTTGTGGAGTCAAAGTCTTTGTAGTCCCACTGTTCATCAGAGCACTTGGTGCTATGACCCCCCAAACTGGAAAAGTGGCTCCAACAGATCTAAGGAACAACCTCAGAAACCTCTGTCCATAAAAGTGCAGTCCTAGAAATAGCTGAGGTACTGTGTAGAATCCGAAAACTCCCCGGTCTTTGGTAGAGGTCCCGAGTTTGAAGTGAAGTGGAATCACTCAAGTGGAAAAATGTATCCATCCATCCATCCATATTTTATGC
The DNA here is from genome assembly GCA_038048925.1 of Garcialebias charrua. Lineage (NCBI taxonomy): Eukaryota > Metazoa > Chordata > Actinopteri > Cyprinodontiformes > Rivulidae > Garcialebias > Garcialebias charrua. Next base: position 21,679 of record JBBPBX010002450.1, read on the forward strand.
ACTTCTTCCTTTTCTGGTCATGTGGGGTCACTGCACCATGTCCAGCAGTCACTGTGCAAAAGATGGGGTACACCATGGACAGGTCTCCAGTCCATCACAAGGACACATAGAGACAAACCAGTTAAACAACTATTCACTCTCTCTCTCCCCTAGGGACAATTAAGAGTTACCAATCAGTCTAACATGCATGTTTTTGGTCTGTGGGAGGAAACCAGAGTACCTGGAGAAAACCCACACATGCACAGTGAGAACATGCACACTCCACATAGAAAGGTCCCCAGCCGGGATTTGAACTGGTGACTTTCTTGCTGAGAGGCAACAGCTCTACCAGCTGTGCTACTGTGCCACCCGGAAAAAAGTAGGTCAAGCAAAACAATCTATTTGCTGCTGAAGATTCTCAGTCATCCAGGACATGATAAATCAAAAAGGCGTTCAATTCAGGATCAACTGGACTTTATTTGTAACAGAAAACGTTTCGACTTCTGTCCAGAAGTCTTTTTCAATTCTGAATGGAAAACAATCTATTGTGCGTTGTATTGTATTTTATTTAAAATAAAAATGTTCTCTATTTTCCATTTGATTGAGCAGTAAATCAAAAAAGCTTTTGAGAAAGTCAAAATATAAAAATTACTTTTAGAAAATAATTTTTAAAATGGTAAAAAAAAAAAAACTTATCTTACAAGTAAATAACATCTGTTTCTGGATTTTTTGCTGTGTAAATTAAAGGCTTAGCATTCCTTGGGGTGTATGTCGCCTGTGCCTTTCATGCCAGAGCTTTTTAGACTTGTGTGATGAGAAGTGGGTGATTTGGTCAAAGCCCATAAATTAACATTGTGCTCAGTCTCCTGTGACGTTGTTGTGAAGGACACTGGCTACTACTTCAACAAGATTTAATCTTATACAGTACTGTATCTGGAAAACTGACCGAGTTATACCTGGCACATATCAAACTCAAGAGCCACGGGCCAAATTTGGTCCCCCAAGATGATGGTTTGAATGTGAAATATTGTCTTCTCAAATTTTCTTTTAAAAAAAACCTTGATAAATACATAATTTAGTATAGACTTGTCTTGGCAGCTGGCTAACTGAAATCAGAAAAACGGCTGGATCATTCTACCATTATTGATTCTCATGTGGAAAGAGCAACAGTTCAAACCCTTGTTCATGAACCTGCAACCAAGAAAAAGATATCAGATATCTGATCCGAGTTAACGTATCAGCCGAAAGTGGCTTGGGACAACGTTTTAAAAAGTTTTGGCTCCTTTTGGTAACAGAGTTCGACTCCCCCGATGAGCTGCAGTGGCCATCTCGACTCCAAAACCTGAAGCGTATTCAGAAATTTTCATTGAAATTCATCTCGCGATGGACGAGGCAACGCTTTTAAATTGACCTTACGTGGTCTGTATGTGTTTGGAATGACTCTCGGCTACTATCGCGCCGGAGTTTAGCTCAGTTTGTGTAAAATCGACTCACAGTTTGGATTAGCAACCATAGGCTGAAGCATCATTGCACCTTTGGCAACGGGTGATAATGAGATTGCGAGGCGCATGCTGATTTAAATGAAAAGTACGACTGGGTTTGCAGAGTGGAAAACCAAGGAAATAATCATTTAGATTTAAAATATGTATATCAGCGTACTGACTCAAAAGCTCCATTTATATAAAAGAAATGAGATAAATGTATCTTGTTTGTGGTGGCAAAAACCCCTTTGCTTGTTTTTGTTTATTAAAGATGAATGATTCACCAATGCAAATAATGATGGGGGAAAGGTCAACCAGTGGGGCACGTTGTTTTTTTTGTTTTTTTTCCTCACAACAATGCTTTTGCTATGTGGGTGGACTAAAAGTCAGTTCTTGCATGACAGAGAGCTGCTTTACTAGTTTATTTTATTACCAACATACAGGTAGTCCTCGACTTACGACGTAGATCCGTTCCTACGTGGCGTCGTAAACCGATTTTCGACGTAAGTCGAAATATATGTACATACTGCACCATATACAGTACTGTACATGTACAGTACTGTATTACTAAGCACTTAGCCTATCCTAACACTAGGGCTGTGCGATATGATGATATATATCGTGGGGACGATAGAAACGTGTCTATCGTGCTACTTTCCTTCTATCGTCTCTATCGTGATAAATAAGAATAAAAAATAACTGTCGCAAAGAAGCTTCATATGGGGTTTTGCGAGATGACGGCGCTGCTTTGTTTGACGCACGCGCGGGTTTGCGACACATGCTTTACGTTGTTAAACTCGAGAGCAACAGAGCCGCAGGCGCATGAAGCCGGTGTCTCAACAAGGAGAAAACAGCTGCACAGGCAGCCCAAGAAGAATAACTTTTACCAAAAAGAGGGGGAAGCTCACCTTGTTAGCTTCCATTATTTCGCTCCGCTGAAACTCGGAGACAAAATGGGTCCAGAGGACACGAACCCAGAGTCCAACCGAGTCCGAACTCGGGTCCAGTTAACCAATACAAAACAGACCAGAGACACAACAGAACCGCAATCAAACGCAACGTTTTCTCTTTTCTGTTTCTTGCTTTGTTTACTCAAACTTCAGAGCGGATTTCTTCTTCGTGAGTTTCATTAGCAGCTGTTGTTTTACCGCCACCTGCAGGAAAAATTTGGACCAAAGTAGAAAAGGAGTTGTTTGTTTGTTTGTTAGTTTATTCATTTTATAAAATGAAATACAACAATTAACGTATTCATAATAGAAAAAAAATAATAAAATGAAAGGTAGCAGATGAAGAATAAATCTTATTAAATCTGCTCCTTATTCATCTAATAACAGTTCAAACAATATTTTCTATAATAACAAAATAAGTAAATAACTCAGTCAATTTTCAATTCACATATATCACACATTAAATTAGATTCATTTATATTTTTTTAGCAATTCATTTTTTACCAGTTTCTTAAATACAAGGAATGATTTGGCTTCCTTAACATTTGTCATTTGGCATTAAGTCATTCCATAATCGTACTCCTTGAATTAAGGTAGATCTTAGGTAGATCTAGTTTCTACTTTGGTCCAAATTTCCTTGTTCTTTTTGTTCACATTCTTATAATTGTAACTATCTGTAGTAAAATAATAAAATAAAAAAACTTTGGTCCAAATTTTTCCTGTACACACACACACACATCGTGTTGTATATATCGTGATATATATCGTTATCGTGATATAAAAAAGTCCATATCGTGATATATGATTTTTTCCATATCGCCCAGCCCTACCTAACACAGTACCCTACATAATTATCAAAAAACATACATTTGGGAGCCATAATCAAGGGAAAAAACAGTTATAGCCTACTTGGATGCTAGTGACACCGTCCACCTCGGTCCATCCTCCGTATTCTCTATTCATTTACGATGTAAAACCGCGTTCACAGTACAGTTTTGTTTTGTTTTTTGAATGTCCAGAAGACCAGACTTAGCTTTTTTAGAGAGTACAGTGCAGTATTCCTCCGCCGCTACGTTTACGATGTAAAACCGGAAACTGCGTAACTCGGCTTTTCAAAATATTTTTTATTTTTTTATGGGAGATGCGTCGTAACTCGAGACCGTCGTAACCTGAGAACTAACTGTATATGACAATGAAATATGTGTGTTTTAAATGTATATTTGATTAGCTGTGCTAAAAGTGGAGTTTTGAAGGTACTGTAGCTCTTAATTGTCTTGTTGTTTTCAGATAACACAATCTAGCCTCACACAGGCCCAGAGAAGTGTGGAATTGTATGCAGCAGATCATCTAACCCTTTCTCCCAAGCGAGTAGCAGCCGATGAAGCTTTGAGGCATGCATGTCGACGAAGAGTAAAAAGATATCCTCTCCAGGGACTAAAGAACAGTCCTCGTTCAGACAGCACCTGCCGGGCCAGTCATTTAAAAACACAGAAACAAGAGCTCCATTAAATAATCAGATGTTGCTTTTTTATTTCCTCAAACCCTCTCATGAGACTGTTGGTGTCCCGTCAACAAGTTAGATGTGTCTTGTGAATTATATTACAGCTGTTTTGATCCCCTGATGGGAGAGGCTGCAAATGAGAAAGCATTAGCTGAAAACATACAGCAGATGACAGAGATGGGGGAAAAACAACAGCAACATGTAACCAGGTCATAGATGAGACTGATGTTTGGAATTACGCTCCTGCACTGTTTATGTTTATGTTTATTAAATTTGTTCATTTTTTTACAAAAGAAACACAATACAAGACAATCCCATTAATGATACGTACACAATGTAAAAAAATGAAAGGAAGCAGAAAGAAGAATAAATCTTATTATATCTGCCCCTTTTTTCAAACAATCAGATTAAACAATAATAATATTTCACCAGTAGTACAAAATGACTAACTCTTTCTAATTTTCTAATACTAATACGTAACTAATAATCGATACAAAACACATTAATAATATTTCACCAGTAGTACAAAATGACTAATTCTTTCTAATTTTCTAATACTAATACATAATTAAAAATTGATACAAAGCACATTAATAATCTTCCACCAGTAGTACAAAATGACTAACTCTTTCTAATTTTCTAATACTAATACATTACTAATAAATAATACAATACACATTATGCTAATTCATATATATTTTTTCAACAAATTCCTTTTGATCATTTTTTTAAATGTAAACAGTGACTTGGCATTTTTAACTACATTCTCCAAGCCATTCCATAATCTAATTCCCTGGATTGAGGTAGAACGTCCCTTCAAGCTAGTTCTGAATTGTGGTTTTACAAACATCTCTGTCCCCTTAAGATTATAACAACTTTGTCTTTTAACAAAGTGCATTTGGATATTTAAAGGTAATTTGTTGTTCTGAGCCCTATACATAATTGATAAAATATTATAATCAACCAAATCATGGAACTTCAATAATTTCAGTTGATAAAATAATGTACTGGATGGATGACAGTAATGTTTTCTAGTGATAATTCTTACAGCTCTTTTCTGTAATACAAAAATAGGCTTTGTGATTGTTTTACACGCTTTCCCCCAAACATCAATACAATAGATTAAGTGTGGAACAATGATTGTGTTATACAACAAATACAGAGCTTTATCATTCAATAGGTCTCTGACCTTGTATAGTACTGCAATCGATTTAGCTATTTTTATTCTTACAGAATTTATGTGTTGTTTCCATGTCAGTTTGTCATCAATAATAACACCCAAAAACTTCACCTCACTCACTCTACAAATCTCAACACCCTCAATTTTGAGTGGAACATCAACAGTTTTCTTTTTATTACTGAATATCATGTAATTAGTTTTTTCTAGATTTAATGATAATTTATTGATTTTAAACCAAGTTTGTATTTTGGTAAATTCTGTCTTTATCAATTCCAACATTTGTTCTATATCTTCACCTAAACAGAAAAATGTGGTATCATCAGCAAAAAGTATACATTTAAGGAGTCCTGACACATTTACCAAGTCATTCACATATAAAATAAATAGCTTTGGTCCAAGCACAGAGCCCTGGGGAACTCCACATGTGATATTACAGAGGTCAGATCTTACATCATTTATTTGTACAAATTGTTTCCTATCTTTCAAATAGCTAGATACCCACTGTAATGCTGGTCCTCTAATACCATATTTGTTCAGTTTTTCAAGGAGAATGGTGTGATCAATAGTATCGAATGCTTTTTTTAAATCAACAAAAATACTGACACAGTATTGTTTTTGATCGACAGCAGTAGTTATTTGTTCCATTAATTCCATGAGAGCCATTGATGTAGAGTTTTTAGCTCTGAACCCATATTGACTATTGCTTAGAATATTTTGTTTGTCTATAAATTGATCTAGTCTGTTCACAAAAAGTTTTTCAAGAATTTTAGAAAACTGTGGTAACAAGGATATAGGTCTATAATTGTTGAACACACATTTATCACCATTTTTAAAAAGAGGAACTACCTTAGCTACTTTCATATTATCTGGAAATATTCCTGTTGAAAATGATAAGTTACATATATATGTAAACGGCTCAATAACATGGCTCATTATATCCTTTACAAACATCATATCCATGTCCACCCAGTCCTTTGATCTCTTGTCTGTAAGATTTTTTACTACTTTCATTATTTCCTCTTCGTTAGTTCCATTTAGAAAAATACTGCTTGTACAGCCTGTAATTGTGTGGCTCACATTATTATTTACTTTTGGTATTTTAGCTGCAAGGCTTGATCCAACATTCACAAAATACTGATTAAATCCATTGACAATTTCATTTTCATCATAAACCTCATCTTTTTCTTTTACAAAATATTTTGAAATACTAGTTTTTGCTTTATGATTCTTCATAACACTATTCATTACTCGCCATGTTGCTTTCATATCACCATTACTTTTATCTAATAATTTACTATAATATTCTTTCTTATGTTTCCTTATAATCCCTACTAATTTATTTTTATACTTTTTATATTTTTCTTCAGCGTTTTGACTTCGCAATTTCAAGAAACACGAATACAAATAATTCTTTTTTTTACAAGCATTTCTCAACCCTTTTGTCATCCATGGTTGGTCAACAATTTTTCTCTTTGTGTAATTTGTTTGTACACAATTTTTTTCATACAGAGTTTCCAAGATATTCATAAACTCATCATATGATCTGTTCACATCATCAACATACACTTTATTCCAGTCTTGTTTATCTAGATCCTCTTTTAATTTTTCCATAACTTTTTTTGATGTGTTTATGATCTTTTTCTTTGCGTTAACTTCTTTTGTGATACTTTGATCATTTTTATAGATTGTGAAAACTGGTAAATGATCACTTAAGTCGGTCGTTAAGATACCACCTATCACCTCTCCGTCTGTTATATTTGTGAAAATATTATCAATTATTGTGGCACTATGAGTTGTAATTCTTGTTGGCTTGGATATCAATGGATACATATTTAAACTGTACATTGAATTTATAAATGTACTGATGTTATTTGAATCTGTTTTATTTCCCATATCAATGTTAAAGTCTCCACACAGAAAAACTTTTTTATTAAAACTCTTCTCCAATAGCTCCAGGATTTTATCAGTGAATATTTCTATATTTGATCCTGGTGATCTATATACACAACTTATTATTATGTTTTTATCATTTTTGTTTATTATTTCTATTGTTATCATTTCCATAAGATTATCAACTATTATTGACATTTCATTATTTAGTTTACATTTTAATTCATTTTTAACATATAAAGCGACACCACCGCCTCTCTTATTATTTCTGTTCATGTGAAATAATTCATACCCTTCAATGTGAATATTACTTGTGTTATCGTCATTGAGCCATGTCTCTGACAGTGCTATTATCGTAAAAGTTCTATTTAACTGTTTTAAGTAATCTGTTATGTTGGATATATTTGCATTTATACTTCTGCTGTTAATGTGAATAATAGAGAGAACTCCATTTGTTATATTGATGTCATTAAATTGCTCTTCATTGTAGTATTCGCTATCTTTTATTACTGGAAAAAAGTTAGCATCAATAACATCATTAACATTATATATTTTAGGTTCTGAGTCTTCGTATGTTGTCATGTTTTAATGTATTTGATGTATTTGTTCATTTCAGTTGTTTCATTGATTTGTACTTTGTCCTCCTCTGTGCTCCTCTAGATCCTTCAGTTCTTTTATCATTTTAGGGTTAGCCCCTACATGTGTTTTGATAAAGATGTTTCCATTTCTTGTCCACGTTGATGCTATTTTGTGTTGGCTTCTTAGCCACCTTGCTTCCTTTGCAATTCTTCCGTTTTTTTTTGTTAGATGTTCATTTATGTACGTTTTTGTTCCCTTCAGTAGGTGTGATTGACTAATTACATAGTTTCTAAACTTCCTGCTAACGAATTCGACAACTACCGACGGTTTGGTATTTGGTGATTTACTGGGCACTGTTAGCTGTCAGTCTGCGCAGTCGGGTGTAGCCTGTTTCCCTGTGGGGGTGTCAGGTAAGAGAGCATGGATAGGCCTAGAGCCTGCCTTCTCTTATCCTTCCCTCCTAATCCAGCCATAAGCTCTTAACCAAAGTGGAGAAGATCACCTGGGTCTGTGGATGATCAAAGCTGCTTCAGCAAAAATAAGTAAAGTCTTGAGAAGCTGATGTAAAAAGGAGAGGTAGATTAGCATCAGCGTCAGACGTTTTCTAGTTGCAGCATAGTTAGCATGCTTGATAAAAATATGTCTCCCCATAAATCTTTGATAATGTAAGATATACCGTCTGTAAACTGGCTCCTGTGACGAGGTATTTGTTAGCTTAAACTTGCAATAAATAAATGAATTAAATTAAATGATCAACAACAACATATTTCCTGATACTCCCAATAAAATTGTTAAACTGGTAAGAAACAGTCACATACGCACACACAGGCAAAAAACATTAGCGTCTACCTTCAAATTCTGGCAGCAGAATAACAATGCTAAAACTTTAATACAGTAATTGTTTTATTTAAAAAGGGAAGTTGAAATGCTCACAAAGTAGGCAGTAAATCCCAACATGTGTCACATTGTTGTATTTTATTATTTTTATTCAACCAATCAACATTTTGTGCAACAGCTTGTGACTGGCGAGGGGTAAATGCAGAAAGTGCTCTGATAATGAAAGTGACAAGACTCTGATCTTCAGGCTTATGAAGCAGTCACAATTTTATGATCCGTTTTCTTTCCATACTTTTTCTGAAACAATTGTCTTCCTGCAGTTTTCAGCTATTTCAATAAATCATAAATCAAAACGTTCAGCATTTTTAGGGCAAGCCGACTTTTAGTATTGGTGAAACTTTAACTTTTTGAAATATTTAGCCTTTTCTGCCATTTACTATTTTTTATTAGAAAATAAGCTGAGCTCATCTCTTACAACCTTTTACTGTTCCTTTAACATTTTTGTTCTGGTTCAGCTTCTTTCAGCTTCCTTGTGCAAATTTAAACATTTTTTTCAACCGTTTTCAATTAATATCCGCTGTTGTTATTTTTTTCCAGATGTTTTGGCTCATATCAACTTATTTCTGTTAACAACAAAAAAAAAAATCTGCTTCTACTTTGTACTAACTACTTTCTGCTTATTTCAGCTTGTTATGTTGTTATGTGATATGAAAAAAGCAATGTCAATGTTCGTGTTTAAAAAATGATAAAGAGTGAATTGTTGAAGAAATACGTATGAAGTAGTTCAATGTGTAATATCTCGAAATTTGACAATTGAGATGTGTTATTCATTTTTTTCATTACTTATGTATAAATCTTGTTTGAAATGATTTTTTTAATTTTAAAAAGGGGCAGACATAATAAGATATTTTCTTCTTCTGCCGCCTTTCATTTTATATTTTCTTTTTATACAAGAAACATGCGTTTGTTGCGTGTTCTTTTTTATCAAATTAATAAATAAATAAATGAAATGAAATGTTCCTTTCTGCTTATTTCGGCAAGTCTCAGCTTTTTCTACTATTTTCACCACTATATAGCTTATTTTGTTGTTGTTTTTGTTGTTGTTGTTGTTGTTGTTGTTGTTGTTGTTGTTTTCTTTTATTTTTTGTTGCTATTTTTATCTTTTTTTTCCAGATCATTTCCTCTTTTTTGTGCTCATTTCTGTTTCTTTCAGCCTAATTAACTTATTTTTAATAATTCCAGATTGTTATGCTCCTTTCAGTATTTTTCTGTTAGTTTTAATTTTTCAGCTACCATTTTGCTGTTTTATGCTCATTTTAGCTTTTTCAGCTAATTCCACTTCTTTTTTTTTGCACTCATTTCAATGTGTACAATATCTGCCTAATTCATCAAAAATGACCTCACTTTGAACTCTCTTTCTACTGGTGATTTAAATTTATTTCAGCATTTTTTGCTGCTTTTCAGCTGTTTCAATTTTGCTAAAGAATTTCAGATAATTTTTACCATTGTACTTGTTTCTGCTTCTTTCAACAGTGTTTCTGCTTTCTTCGGCTAATTTCAGCTTGTTCTACATTTTCAGCTATTTTTAGCATTTTTTGCTAATTTCAGCTGTTTTCAGAAAAAAAATCATTTTTTGTGGTAATTTCAGCTACGTTCAGCCTAATTAATTTCTTTCTGCTACTTTCAGCTTGTTATGCTCTTTTCAGCTTTTTCTGCTATTTTAGCTACTTAGCTGTTGTGCTGAATTTAGGCTTTTCAGCTAATTCCACATTGTTTTAGTTCATTTCAGCTCCTTCCTTCTTCCTGGTACTTTAAGCTTCTTTCTGCATTTTCAGCTACTTCTCAGCTGTTTTTTTATTGTTGTTGCTAATTTCAGCTTCTTTTTTTGTTGTTGTTAATTTACTGTTTTAGTGCTAATGTTGGCTTATTTAAACCAAATTCATAAAATGTGTTCTTTCTGCTTTCATATGCTAATTTAGGCTTGTTTTTCAATTTCAGTTATATTTCAGCATGTTTTTAGGTAATTAAAGCTGTTTTTCAGCAAGTTCTTGAGCAATAATAATTCACGCTGCATTTTCACAGGAAATGCAATTTCTCTAGTTATGGTTTAAAATCAATGTGGAGAAAGAAAACTCAAAGTCCTGAAGGAAAACGTAGTATCTTTCACAGCACAATAAAGCCAAACACCCACACTACGTTTTCATGTTGTAAATGATGTGTGAAGAATCAGTGCATGAAATATATAAACTATGGTAAATGGCAAAATGTTTCCTATAACCCATCAGAAAACATGATCATTGTTTTCCAGAGCTGATATAACTTACTACCTTGAAACAGCATTAACCACCCATCAGCAAAATCACTGTGTTCCAAATGTGTGAAAGGCCCAAGGTGTTCAAACGCTCCAGTTTTGGTGCTGCAGTCCATGTCTTTGAAGACTTTGACGAGGGAGACATTTGACTCTGCATCAAAGTCTCCCTTGAAAAGAAAAAGGTAAGAAGGAAGGAATAGGGTGGTAAAATTGCTTTTATTACCCAACATGAAACAAAAAGGGAGGTTCAACATCACCATCATCAGCTGCCGAGAAGCCCCGTGAACTCAGAATGGGCTTATTATGGCATTATGGGGGATGATGATGATGTTTTGATATCCCTTAAAGATAGAAACAAAGTCAGCCCAAATGTAAAGAACACATTTTTTGTTTGGCTACTTTGATCTTCTGTTCTTTCTGTGCCGTTTTTACAAGCAGAGACGTCACATGCTTGCACACTTCTATGATTCTGTGTGCTGTAGAGATGCATTTTCAATCTGGTCGTTAAAACTCATTTAAAAAATGCAACTTCAAGTCTGAAGAATGGCCCTGTGATAAACGTACGACCTGTCCAAGGTGTCCCCCGACCCTCGCACAGTGATTGCTGGACATGGGCACCAGTGACCCCTGTGACTCAAAAAGGAAGAAGTGGGTAAAAGATAATTGATGGATGGATGGAAGTCTGAAGGAGATGGGATGTGCAAAATGTAAATGAAAATCACAATGCAATAATTAGCAAATCTCTTAAACCCATATTTTATTCACAGGGAAACATCTTAAAGATTTGATATTTTTTAAAACAAAACAAGAAATTGTAACAATTTTGCAAAAAGTAAAGTAAATTGAATTTAACAGCAGCAGCACATTCAATTCAGTTCAGTTCAGTTTATTTCTACAGTGCCAAGCCACAACAGAATTATCTCAGGGCACTGAACAGAAATATATAAAAATAATAATTTAACAATATTTATGTGAGGAGCAGACTGCTTTGAGTTTAACTCCATCACAGAACTCTCATCTTGAGCAAACACGAAGGTGACAGTGGAAAGAAAACACTCCCTCATGAGGAAAAAAACCTTTAGCAGAACCAGGCTCAGGACAAGTTCATTCATTCAACCTTTATTTAGTCAGGTAAATCGCATTGAGCCTGGTGGGCTCATTTACAAGAGCGACCTGCTACAAACTAAAGAATGATGAACAGCAATGGTAGAATGTCCTTAAACAATAAACAATAGAAAAACATAAGAGGGAAATACAGATTTTTTTTTAAAACAAAGTATCAAAAACTAGCAAAACATTATAAGGTAGATGTATAAAATCAAAACAGGAACATATCTGCATTGGTTTCTGCCAGGATTCCAACAGATTCTCAAAACCATTTAGAGAGGTCAAGTCCGAGAGCTTCACATATTTTTGTAAGATATTCCATGAAGCAGGAGCAGAGTAGGAGAAGGCCCCTTTTCCAAGTTCAGTCCTCACTGACGGAACACTGCAGGTTATCATGTCCTGAGAGCGCACACTGTAGCTGCACTCACGCAAAGACATGTAGGAGGAGATGTATGAGGGGAGCAGACCAAGAAGAGATTTAAAGATGAAAATGTACCAATGAAAAAGTTTGCGTGAGGCTAATGATGTCCAATTAACCAGTGAATACAGGGTGCAGTGGTGGGTACGATAATCACAGCCAGTTATGAATATTAGTGCACCATGATAGACAACATCCAACATCTGCAGGGTGCTTGTAGGAGCGTTCATGTAGAGAATGTCACCGTAATCAATGGAGGGAAGGAAAGTCACAGATACAAGGCATTTCCTAGCATTCAATGTTAGACATGATCTATTTCTGAAAAAGAAACCCAGTTTAACTTCCAGTTTAACTTTCAGTTTCTTTACTAGGTTTTCCACGTGGAGTTTAAAAAGAGATGCGAATCGCATACCTGTCAAGTCTCCCGTTTTGGCCGGGAAACTACCGGATTTTACTCCTCTTTCCCGTCGTCATCCCGAATTATAATTTTCCCGGAAATGTCCCGTATTATATTATTTTAAAAAAAAAACATTCCAGTGCCTCTGTCACCAGCCATGCGAGAACTGCCCCCTGCAGTAGCCTCGGTGGCAGTTCTCGCAATGTTAGTGCTGGCAGTGGGAACAAACCCGGAAAAACACATCAGAGATAAATGAATGTAACGAGAGAGAAGGCGTCCCTGCCAAAAAAGTTAAGACTTCCTGTAAATATCTTGAAAAATGGGACAGCAAATTTACTTTCCTAAAGAAGAGTAGGGTGGGGCACAATTACGTGTTTTGTAAGATTTGTAACTGCAACTTTAGTGTCTCTCATGGGGGAAGGAATGTCCGTCAGCATGAAAAATCTGTCAAGCACAAACGCGGGCTAGAGGCAAGAATGTTCACAGCATTTCAATGTCAACAAAGGTAGGCCTATCAGATTGTGATCACATAACTGGTTTGTAAGTGGCTGATAGGTAGTTATTTTATATTTCTTGTAAACCTGTCTTAAAATGTAAGTGGTCCTGGACTTTGGTTGGGCTAGTGCAGGGGTCTGCAACCTGCGGCTCTGGAGCCACATGCGGCTCTTTGGTCCCTCAGCAGCAGCTCAAAACTAACATAAAAGTGAGTTTTATTGGTTGTTATACAAACAACAAAAAAAGGACTAGTTTTGGCAGTTTATTTAATTTCTTTTGCTGGAACATGTCCAGTGGTGGAAGTGGTCTCCAGCTACAAGTACTTGGGGATACACTTGAATGATAATCTCAGCTGGACCAACAACACCACCAGCCTGATCAAGAAAGGTCATCAGAGACTCTACTTCCTCAGACGACTGAGACGAGCTGGTCTGAGCAGCCCAGTCCTCACATCCTTCTACAGGTGTGCAGTGGGGAGTTTGGGTGGGGAGTCTGGGTGGAGTTTGCATGTTCTCCCCGTGCATGCGTGGGTTTCCTCCGGGTACTCCGGTTTCCTCCCACAGACCAAAAAACATGCTTGTTAGGCTGATTGGTGACTTTAAATTGAGCCTAGGTGTGAGTGTGAGAGTGGATGGTTGTTTGGTGTGAGTGAGACGGGTCCCTCTTGTAAATGAGTCCCCGTGACTCAACGAGGCTAGCCTGTATAAATAAAGGTTGAATGAATGAATGGAAAGTGGAGAGCATCCTGTGCTCCAGCATCAACGTGTGGCATGGAGGCTGCACAGCTGCAGAAAGAAAAGCTCTACAGAGAGTGGTGAAGGCTGCACAGAAGATGTTGGAGTCAGTCTCCCCATTATCACAGACATTTACCGTATTTTCCGGTGTATAGGTCGCACCTTTTTATGGTTTTTCCAAGGCCTGCGACCTATACACCAGTGCGACCTATAAATGGCTTTTTATCACTTTCGGCAAAACAAATTTTTAAATCCAGCTCATTTCACAATTACGTTAATTTATTAAGGAAAAGTTCAGTTCAGACACATATTTGCTATAATTTTTATCAAACAAATAATTGTTTTAAGTGTTAATCTTCTTAAAAGCCTTGCTGTGCGCTCCTGTGGCAGACATTTGCAGCAGAGCTAAAGGTAGGTGCGACCTATACACCGGTGCGACCTATCTAGGGATTTTTTTCAATCTATTGGTAATAATTGGATGGTGCGACCTATACACAGGTGCAACCTATACACCAGAAAATATTGTACACTTCGAGATGCAGGAAAAAAGCCACCTGCATCATGAAAGATCCCACTCACCCAGCACACACACTCTTTGCCCCACTCCCCTTAGGACGGAGGTTGAGGAGCATCAAATGTAGAACCACTAGACTGAGGAACAGCTTCTACCCTGAGGCTGTTAGACTCATGAATAAATAATAATAAGAATAATCACTGCAAAATATCACATCATGCTGATGCTGATCTGTTTTCTTGTTGCTGTGTTGATCTGTGACCATCTGCTCATACAGACTCATGTTCAGGCTACTGTTTGTAATGACGTTTTTCTATTACTCTAGGGCTTAGAGTATTTCTAGTTGGATGTTTTTCTTAGTTCATATCCTAGATGTTATTACTGTTTTTGTCTTAAATTTATTGTTGGATGTAACTGGGACCCTGTGTACATAATCTCATTTCATCACATGTACTACATGCGGTGCATATGACAATAAAGACTCTCTGACTCTGACTCTGAAGGAGTAAAACATACTTTAACTTTATGCTTTATTTCTATAGTTAATTAATTTTTCCACAGTTAAAAAAATTACTTAGGTCTGCATAGTTTATAGTTATTAATTATAAACCTACACCCTACACCCTCCTACAAGAATTTGGTATTTTCATTTGTCTTAAATTGTAAAAATATAAATTATTAGATATTTTTTATATTTATAATGTCACCCCATACTGGCCACAAAAGCACCTCCACCAAACTTAAAGTGGTCCATGGGCCACCAGTTGATAATCACAGTTGTAGCACCTTGTTGCGGCTCTGAATACTTTTATGTTAGTGAACGAAGGCGTAAAATGGCTCTTTTGATTGAAAAGGTTGCAGACCCCTGCTAGTGGGATGGCTCGGAGTACCCAGCAGAAAATGTCCCTTATTTTTAAATCTAAAACTTGACAGGTGTGGCGAATCGACCAGGATACCCAAATATTTATAGGAATCAACAAACTCAATTGGGACACCATTTGAGGATAAAATCAGAGGAAGATCTGCTGGGACTGACTTCCTACTTGAAAAAAAAACATCCCTTTTGTTTTATCAGCATTTAGGACAAGTTTGAGACAGAACAAATCTGACTGGATGATGTAAAAGCGGATTGCAGAAACTGGAAAGCCTTAGCTACTGTTTTAGCTCGGCAGTAAACAACTGTATCATCAGCATATAAATGTAAGGATGCATCAGGGATGCTCTGACCTACATTAGCTATGTAGATTGTAAAGAGGGTTGGTCCTAATACTGAGCCTTGTGGTACACCATTTTTAACTGTTAAATAACTGGAAGAAGTACCATTATGTTGAACACATTGCCTCCGATCTGAAAGATAGCTAGAGAAACAAACAATGGTGTGATCTGAGAAACCAATTTCTGAGAGCTTATGACACAAGATGTTATGATCCACAGTGTCAAAAGCTTCAGACAGGTCTAAGAAAAGTGCAGCACAATAATCCTTAGCATCCAATGCTTCAACAACGTCATTAAGAACTTTCAGAGAAGCAGTCGTGCTGAGTTTTTTTTCCTGAAACCAGATTGATGAAGAGGTAAGATGTTAAATGAGTCCAGATAATTTTTGATTTGAGAGTTTATCAGTTTTTCTAGAACCTTGGCTAAAATGCAGAGTTTAGAGATTGGTCGATAGTTGTTCAGGGAGGTGGGATCACCTCCCTTCAGCAAAGGAAGAACAAAGGCTGCTTTCCAAGCATCCAGAATGGTGTTTTGGCTTATGGACAGGTTAAAGATGTGGGTCACAGGGACTGAAATGATATGAGCAGCCAGCCTTAAGAAATAAGGTGGAAGTTCATCTGGACCTGCAGATTTTTTAGGATCAAGATCTTTTAACAGTTCATTTACCTCACTGACTGAGAACGGAGAAAAGGAGAATGTGTGATTAACTAAGGATTGACTTGTAGGAGGGATTTGATTTGTAGAAGTTTGATTATTAGATGAAGTGGCTGATTTTCCATTAGTAACTGTGTCAAATAATGAACCAGAAGCAACAAAATGTTTGTTGAAACAGTTCAGGATCTCGTCCTTATTTGACAGAGGAACAGAGTCAACAATAAGTTGTGATGGGAGGTCAGATGATTGGGAGATGCCTGAAAGAGATTTGATGGTTTCCAGAATTTTTTAGGATCGTTTAGATTTTTGGAGGTCTGAGATAAGAAATAATTACGTTTTGCGACTTTGATAGCAGTTGTGCATTTATTCCTCAGCTGCTGAAAATTCAACCAATCAGTGTCTGAGTCTGATTTTCTTGCTGCGGCCCAAAGATGGTCTCTCCTATGCAGGAGGTCAGCTAGTTCAGGAGTAAACCAGGGGCTGTCACGGCCCTTTATCCTGAACTGCCAGAAAGGAGAGTGTTTGTTTACAAAGTAAATGAAACTATTATTATGAAAATAGTTCCAAGCGGTTTTCACGTCGTTTATTAATAGAATACGTTGCCAATCAAAGTGGGATAGATCCCAGAGGAATGACTGTTCAAACGTTTCAAATCCCTTTTTTGAATTATTCTGGGCTTAGCAGGTGGAAGTTTAGTAGATCTAAGAACTGCTATTACAGAATGATCACTCAAAATGTTAGCAAATACACCCGTTCCAGGAAATTTGTGAGGTGCATTTGTGAAAAACAGATCAAAGGTGAAAGATTTTTCAGGACTTTTTTTTTTTTTTGGGTGGCCATCTGCTTTGACCTGCTGGGTTTGAGAGGAACAGATACACAATGGCAGGTCAAGACTCACATGTTAAGATAGAAATAGTATCAAATGAAAACAAAACAATTGTAGCAAATCATTTAAGGAAATTAGGTCAATTCAGGGGTGGCCAAACTTTCAGACTTGTGGGCCACACAGAGTTCTAAAATTGGAGTCAAGTGCCTGGCCAGGAACAGATAGATGGAGTGTTTGTGTGATGTTACAGCCCATAGCAATAACAGCCACCGGGACGCTATTAATTATGAGTGATTCCACCTTCTGCACCACTCAAGCAGCCACTAAGTCAGGATTATATGATAGAACACTGATTTTATTTACAATAGTGAAATTATTGACTTTGTAGTGTCTTACCAACTTCAGACAAAAACAACAAACAAAACAAATAACTGTATTTTCTCTTACATGAAGAAAAATAAATGAACCAAACCACAAGTCTCTTACCTCACTGTGCTAATGGAATACAGGAGAAAAGTCCAAATAAAGTGGCAGCTCACCTCTACAAACTCCTCACAAAACTTTTTAAAACTACAAGATCTAAAGTTGATGACAGCAGGTCAGCTGGTTGGGAAGCAGACATTATCCTTCTGCAGATCCTCTTCTCACAACAGAGTACCTGGACAATAATTCACACGTTTTTGTCTTTCACTTATATATATTAGCACTTTGAGATCTGTTTGATGTAAAGTGCGTTATAAATAAAAGTTATTATATGTATTTTTTTTTTTGATAATTCACACACAATTAACAGTTTCACATGTGCTCACACAAAGCATGACTAAAACTGTGTCCCAATCCAACGCCTGCATACTTTGATGGACCCGACCTACGCAGTCGACGTAGGCCAGGTCCTTCAAAGATCACGTGGACCGGAAGTCAGCGGCTGTGAATATGGACAGGGTTCAGGGTTACATTGGCGTTTGTCCTGTCACCTAGCAACCATGACCCTGCTCAGCCCAGAGCCATATAAAGTGAGAGTTGCGACACTTCCATAGAGTTCCATTGTAAGAATGGAATGCGGAAGTCACGTGGGTCATGGAGGGGGCGATTTGTTCCATGGCTCTGGTTACAGTCTGACGCTACCTGCAGTAGCGCTCCGTCGCCGCCAGAGGGCCCAGCTCCACAAGGTTTCCATAGACTTAGTTTGGAACGATTGACCGCCTGTCGGCGAGTTCAAAGAGTGTCGGAACTCTCACTTTATATGGCTCTGGCTCAGCCTAAAGCCTGGTTTATACTTCTTGTCTTACGTCTTTTCAAAGTCAAAGTCAACTTTATTGTCAACTTTATTGTCAGAACTGTAATATGTACAGGACATACACAGGATTGAAATTGCGTTTCTCTCAGTCCCTTGGTGCAACAGTAACCATCTAAACACTAAAACACTAAAACATTTAATAAACATAAGCATAAAATAGTAAAAGTGTAACACTGTCCTGAATTTTTTCGTAGTAGTATAAAAGTATGAAAATTTACACCAACACTGAAACACCAAACACCCCTAAAACACCAAACACCCAATGAACATAAGCATAAAATGAAATAATAAAAGTGTAATACCCCCCGTTTTACCCCCCGTTGAGTGAAAAAAGTTTGCGCAACTTCCGTCTGCACTCCCGCTACGATCCTCCGGTGACAGCCGTCTTTTACATGGCCCCCAGTAAGAACTGCGAGACGTGGACAATGCGGCTCACAGCGTGTGATTGGTTCAAAGTTTGTGGGCGTTTTTTGTTTGCGCCTTTCAGCACGAGCTGAATTTCATTAAAATATAACTACAGAAACGCCAAAAAAAAATATGATAGCTGAATATACAGTATATATTAGTGTTTCTGAGTTAATTTTTTGTTAACAACCAATTACAAATCAGCTTATTTCAGAACGTAAATAAAGGACTAAATAAAGGTTGAATGAATGAATGAATGAATGAATGAATGAATGAATGAGTAAATAACACGAAGCGTGCACCCATCAGAGCTTTTCCGCCTTTCAGCGCAAGCTGAATTTCATTCAGGGGAGGGCTGTGCAGTGCAAAAACGGCTTTCCGGAAGCCGGTTTTTGTTTTTGCTTTGACATGGATAGTTTTGAAGAGAAAATCGCTGAGGCGGTCCGGTGGGAGTTCGTGTGACGTCTGCATTGGGAGGGAAGAGGGAGGGATTTCTATAATGTATCCCCTAGTCTTTTCAAAGTATAAACACTCAAATGCGGTCGGTGACACACACGCAATTACATCATCGCTGGGCACTCAACAGGGGGTAAAAGATGTAAGACAAGAAGTATAAACCAGGCTTAAGGAAGGAAGGAGATCAAAATGTAGTTGTTACTGCTTTTTTTTTATTCTAGAGGAAATACAGGAACTTTATCGCCATCTGCGGCATGTTTTATATCTTTTGCTGAGAGACTATCATATCCAGGTAACTTTTTTTTTGTCTACAAAACTTTAAAGGAACAACTGTTAATTCAAGGGCGGACGTCTCCTCTCTGTCTCCGCTTGGCTTTTGCTTTGTCTTGTCTGTGAAACTGTCTGTGTCAAGTGTTCTATAATTTCATGGCTTCGGCTTCCCACACTTGAAAAGGAGGAATTAGAAGACTTCAGGATTTCACTCACACCCTTTATTTTATTTTCATCAGTGAATGTGAATCAGTGAAGAGGTGAAAAACTTACAAATACATACAATAAGACATTGGATTTAAGTTAATAATTTAGCTTAATGACCAACTCCATTTTTAATCTTACATATACATTTCTTTCACAATTTTAACCATAAATTCAAGCATTAAATTATTTGAATCTGTACTTGGTTAAATCAAGCAAAACTAAACATTTTAGAGTTACATATACATTTAATAGAGCCATCTGTAAAGACTAGCAGTGCAAACTATACTGTTCCTTCAATAAATTCTGCATTCCTTCTTCTTTTTTTTTTTTTTCTAAACACAAACCAAAAAGTCAAATTGCATCTCAAATAAGTCCAATGAATGGATTACCGGTAGTCCTTGTTTAATCCAAGTCCTTTCCCATGGAATGCTGTTTTGGAGATTGCGTTTGCCTTTCTCAGCTCTGTTGCAAAACCAGCAAAAAAAAAAATGGGTTGGTGGATTCCTTATATTACCTGAGTTGAGGGTACTGCTGATTAGACCAGATTTCTTTCACCTGCTGAGAAGTGCTGCAGAGCTGCACACTAGTGTGTGTTCATGCACCCACATCTGAACCCACGAGCAGCTCTGCGCAACAGTCTGAGAGCCTCTCTTCTTCAAAATCTTCCGAATCATAACTATGGACTTCAATTTGGTCAGTTGGTCCCTCAACACAACTGATAACATTTCTTTAAAGAGAAGACAGGCTGTAGGCGAGCCGATTTGCCCTGTTGGCATGCACACTGCTGGATATCTCATTGACTTGGAAGACAATGGGCCTCATGCACGAACCGGTCGTACGCACAGATTTGTTCTTATACTGTTCGTACGAGTGATTAAGGATCATTTGTGGCATCCAACAATGTTTTCGTATCCTAGGATTATTTTCAGATACGAACAAAATGTACGTGTGGTCTGGACCTGTCGTATATTTTACGAGCAGTCGGTCCGCCGTTATCCAGATGGATTTCCATCACTAATCACTTATATTTCGTTATTTAGAAAATGTTCTGGGTTTAAAAAGAATTAAATGCAACGACACAAATTTGTTAAATTAAAAGAAAGCGGCTTCAAACCCCCCCCCCGCGCGCCCCACTCGACCACCGTGCGACCCCGCGCGTGGTGTGGCACACGCCCCCCCACCCCGTGCCAACAGTGGGCACGGGGTCCCCCCGCGCCAGTGTCGGCATGCCCCCCCCCACGCCGCGCGACTGTCGAGCAGACACACACACACGCACACACACACACAGCACCGCAGAGAAAAAGCGAAACCAGCTTATTCATTCGTTTCATGTCATTTTTTATTTAAGCTGCCTGTTGACTGCGGGCGCACTGTCATCTGTGTTCTGAGTGTGGATCATCGCGCGTCTTGCAGTAAAAGTCTGCTCCATCTCGCAGACTGTCCACCTGTCGTGCTGTGGCGAGACGTTTGTTTGAAGCCATTTACAGATCAAACCATTTATTCTTGATTTCTGATACTGTACGACCCACGGGAGACACAACATATGCACTACAATATTAATATGAGGTTAACTGTAGTTTCGAGACATTTTAAAATGCCTCTGTTCAAAAACACATCCGACACTTGCGGGGGGTGGGGGGGTAGCGGTGCGCCACAGCTCTTCTGAATAAGTGAAACTACACAGTTGTTTACAAACTTTACACTAACATTAAAGATATTTGACCATCCGACACCTGCAGGGGGGGGGGGGGTAGCCACAGCGCGACTGAGAGCAGATCTCCGAACGCGTGGAGTTCCTCATTTTACTTCATGTGTTTGAATGAATGGACACTTCCTGCTGTCAGAAGGCAGGAAGCGTGGCCTTATATGGTGTTTTGAGGGGTGGAAATTATGTAAATGACCTCCCGCGTGCACGAGCAGGTGAATAGAACAGGTGGGATTCATCATTATTTACACAGCTCATATACACACGTTTCCTGTGGATAGAAGTCTTTGTTGGATCTGACGTGGCATGTTCGTACGAACACTCCGTACGAACAAAAGTAGGAGAAATTTAGGGTAAGAATACGAACATTTTCGTGCATGAGGGCCAATGATGTGTCTATCTCTGCTGTCATCTGTGGATCTTAAGGACGCATATTTAATTGGATTTATGATAATTGGTTCCTGCTTTTTGGATTTGGCTGGTTCCTGGTCTATCAACATAAAAGGAAGACGTTGGCAGCAAATCTGGACCTGGTCAGGCTGCCTGCCTTATGAAATATATTTCTATAAGTATTATATCTATTATGTTCTAAGATTTGTGTTTACCTAAGTCCTGCCATATTATGTGAATTAAACTCAAGGCAGAACCTCTTTCTTCTGGGCTTTGTTTTCAATAGGGAAGAGTTTTTAGTTACACGCCTGCACCATTCAATAGCATAGATATCATATATACACTAGATACCGCATAGCTTGCTCCGGCGCAGGATTTCAGGCGGCCATCTTGAAGGCGTCCACCGCTCCACTCAGCCTTATGTATTTGGCTGGCACAATAAAGTATCAGCGCATTTAATCAATCACAACACTCTGAATAGTAATGCTATTGTCACATATTTAAATTTTAGGCATACAGCTATTAAAACTGCATGTATAGGAACGTATAGTTTAGCATATTTAAATAATTTTGGTGGAATACAATACTTTAATATATGTTTAGCAAGATACAACCAAAGATGCACACACACATTATGTATACATATTCAGATACTGTAATAATACATATATATTCAGATAAGCATATATATAACTATATAAATACATACTACAGTATATATAAATATAACTATATATATATATATATATATATATATATAT
The DNA here is from genome assembly GCA_038048925.1 of Garcialebias charrua. Taxonomy (NCBI): domain Eukaryota; kingdom Metazoa; phylum Chordata; class Actinopteri; order Cyprinodontiformes; family Rivulidae; genus Garcialebias; species Garcialebias charrua. The sequence continues at coordinate 44,235 of JBBPBX010002450.1, forward strand.
ATATATATATATATTAGATATACAGTATTTATATATAATATATATACACACACATATATATACATACACAGTATACACATATATGTGTGTGTATGTTTATATGTATATACAGTATATATATATATACACACATATATATAAGATATACAGTATATATGTATATATATACAAATATACACACACACACACACACACATATATATATACATATGTATGTGTGTGTGTATATATATTTGTATATATATATATATATATATATATATATATATATATATATACTGTATATACATATATATACTGTATAT
>JBBPBX010002450.1:45215-90626 GCA_038048925.1 Garcialebias charrua
TATGTATATATATATATATGTGTATATATATATATATATATATATATATATATATATATATATATATATATATATATATATGCTTATCTGAATATATATGTGTGTGTGAATAAATTGCATCTTTGGTTGTGTCTTGCTAAACATATATTAAAGTACAGTACACTATTGTATTCCACCAAAAAATATTTAAATATGCTAAACTATACGTTCCTATACATGCAGTTTTAATAGCTGTATGCCTAAAATTTAAATATGTGACAATAGCATTACTATTCAGCGTGTTATGATTGATTAAATGCGCTAATACCATATTGTGCCAGCCAAATATATAAGGCTGAGTGGAGCGGTGGACGCCTTCAAGATGGCTGCCTGAAATCTCGTCAGCTCCAATAGGCGAGAGCGGGCCATGCGGTATCTAGTGTTCTATATATGATATCTATGTTCAATAGACCCAACACTTGCTGTTTACATCAGAGCTGATAGCTTATTGACAGAGAGGTTGGCCACGTGGTGAGAGTAGGGCGGTCCCAAGGCGGTTCCAAGGCAGTCCCACGAGGTGATGACGACATCCATGGGGATATACGTGGCCCAGCCTTTGAAGATCGTGTGGGACTTGTGTGTTCAGCGAGAGGTCTGTTGTGAGATGCAAATTTCCTCTTATATGTACAATAAACTGCAATAGCGTGCACATTTATTTTCAGAAGCTTCTTCAACTCTTGAATACGTAACAAATTGGTGACCACCGACGCGTGAGTTGGAGAATTGAACTGAGAACAACGGGAGCCGTTCTGGGGTTCCCCCACCCAGTGGCGGACTTAGACATTTTGGGGCCCCAGGCAAACCTTTGTAAAGGGGCCCTGCCCCAAGTCAGCCTAATGCCCCTTTTCCACCGGTCGGCTCGGGTCGGATGTTACGTCATATGTGCGTCGCAGAGACCCCCTTTCATCCTTTCCCACCGGCTATTCCGAGCGGAGCCGCGCGAGATTTCCTGAGATTATCGGGCTGGTTTCAGAGGGGTACTGAAGCGAGCTCACCCGCTCCGGAAGTAGGAAGGAGGAGACCAGAGCTGTTTTTACGGAAGCGAGGGACGCGATCACTGCAGGACTTTTACATGATAAACACGGTAAAAACAATTATTATTTTTTAAATTTATAGCAAAGATGGGTCTTCAGCTGAACGTGTCCTTAATAAAATCACGTACTGCTCAAAACTGCAGGATTTTAAAAAAATAGGTTCGCCACGAGCAACACGCGGCGCGCGGGCGGCTTTATGTCTTTAAATGTAGCTCAATGAACAGATATAAAATATATTTCATAGCTGACTTTAATAGTACGAGGGCTCCTGAGCTTAACCACGCTTTAATATTGTCACGTATGGTCAAATGTGCTGCATTTAAAGTAGTTTCGCTTTGACTTTTTCCAAAACCTGTGTTTGCACAACGAAAATAAATTATAAAAATTCGAATTTTATTTCAAATAACTCCAACAGGATACATTTGGGCAGCACGGTGGCACAACTGGTAGAGCTGCTGCCTCTCAGCGAGAAGGTTGCCGGTTCAAATCCCGGTCCGGGGCCTTTCTGGGTGGAGTTTGCATGTTCTCCCCGTGCATGCGTGGGTTTCCTCCGGGTACTCCGGTTTCCTCCCACAGACCAAAAAACATGCTTGTTAGGCTGATTGGTGACTCTAAATTGACCCTAGGTGTGAGTGTGAGAGTGGATGGTTGTTTGGTGTGAGTGAGACAGGTCCCTCTTGTAAATGAGTCCCCGTGACTCAACGAGGCTAGCCTGTATAAATAAAGGTAGAATGAATGAATGAATGAATTTCGTATATGAACATGTTGTGATCACACTAGATTTTTTTGAAAAATATCAGCTTTGTGGTTTTTGATAGAATTGATAATATGTGAAACAAAGTAGAAAATAATGGACGTAGGTTGACACATTTATGTCTATAAAACATTGAATTTTATTTCAAATAACTCCAACAGGATACATTTCGTATATGAACATGTTGTGATCACACTAGATTTTTTTGAAAAATATCAGCTTTGTGGTTTTTGATAGAATTGATAATATGTGAAACAAAGTAGAAAATAATGGACGTAGGTTGACACATTTATGTCTATAAAACATTGAATTTTATTTCAAATAACTCCAACAGGATACATTTCGTATATGAACATGTTGTGATCACACTAGATTTTTTTGAAAAATATCAGCTTTGTGGTTTTTGATAGAATTGATAATATGTGAAACAAAGTAGAAAATAATGGACGTAGGTTGACACATTTATGTCTATAAAACATTGAATTTTATTTCAAATAACTCCAACAGGATACATTTCGTATATGAACATGTTGTGATCACACTAGATTTTTTTGAAAAATATCAGCTTTGTGGTTTTTGATAGAATTGATAATATGTGAAACAAAGTAGAAAATAATGGACGTAGGTTGACACATTTATGTCTATAAAACATTGAATTTTATTTCAAATAACTCCAACAGGATACATTTCGTATATGAACATGTTGTGATCACACTAGATTTTTTTGAAAAATATCAGCTTTGTGGTTTTTGATAGAATTGATAATATGTGATACAAAGTCTTTATTGTGTTCTTCTTCTAGTGGTGGCTAGTACTGTAGTAAATAGCTTGAGGAACACTACTGCCACCATGTGGTAAGACGAGTAGGATTCTGGACCCCGCCCACAGAAGGGGTACAAAAAAGCTGTGGAAACAGAACATAGATGTGACCCGACCCGAACTGAGCCGACCTGAGCCGATCCAACCCGAGCCGAGCCGAGCGGTGGAAAAGAGGCATAAATGTACCATTAGGCCCTGGCCTGAAGATCAAAGATTTTCATGTTCATACTCTATAACTGGGAACTAGATAATAAAAACAACAATTTTTTTCTCTACTTTAATGAGGTACAACTATCCTTTAAAGTCTTTTTGCAAAACATGTTTTATTATTGCAATAAAAGGCTCTAAATCAAGTCTTACACCAAAATTCAACAACACTAAATAAACACAAACGAAGAGAGAGGGTAGATGTGAGCAATACAGTAGAAATATATTTTCTTAAATTAGAAGATTTTCACAACTTTAATTATTTTTAAAGGTGCAGTCTGCAGTTTCTGTAGAACGCAGCACTTAGAAATATTTTCAACAGGCAAAGCATTCTGATCCCTCCCTCTCAGAGCCATATATGGCTCTGCTCCCCCTTGCTCTGCTGAAATTCAAATTCAAGCTCTGTTTTTATTGGCTGATTACAAAAGCTCTGTTTTTATTGGCTGGTTAAAAACTCTGTTTTTATTGGCTGATTCAAATTCAAGCTCTGTTTTTATTGGCTGGTTACAAACTGTTTTTATTGGCTTGTTAAAAACTCTGTTTTTATTGGCTGGTTAAAAACTGTTTTTATTGGCTGATTCAAATTCAAGCTCTGTTTTTATTGGCTGGTTACAAACTCTGTTTTTATTGGCTTGTTAAAAACTCTGTTTTTATTGGCTGGTTAATGGCGGGTCACTGTGGGTTTTTAGAAATGCTTTTAGTAACACCTGGAGAAGCAAGGGGACTATAGTTTTTTCAAAGATTACTTTGTCTAACATCAGTCTGTCAGGAGATAGTGACAAAGTGAAGAAATATGTTAAAAATATATTTTTAGAAAACTTACAGACTGCACTACAGAAACTGCAGACTGCACCTTTAACGTTATATTACATATTCTGTAACAGGGAACAGTTGTTAGATCAATGTGAAAAAGTGAGTGTGTGTAGTTGAGATGAATTCACACACTGGCTCGATATGAACAGCAAGATGTCCAGGCATGAGACACTTTTTACAGCATTAAGTGATTATGAATTACCTTGATTATTCAGCTGGACTTCTATGAAAATTGTCTTCTGTATTGTTTCTGGTCTTTAATGATGCATGTTTAAAGACTGCATATGAAAAAACAACAAATATGTTAGTGTTGGAGGAAATAAAAGGAAAAATAAGACATTATTACATTTAATACATGTGAAGGCTGTCATTTATCCAAGTTTCCATAATTAAGACTGAACGTTTTGACTTCTTTTTAAACCTTAAGACTTACACAGACTGTAAACTAAATGACTCAAATAATGTCACTTTTCATTTATATCAATTTTTACATTTTAGATAACAATTTAATTTAGTAATCCTAGCCTTTTGATTCTGTTGTTTTAAACTAACAGTGGCATTTCTGTCCAAAGCAAACCAGTCATTATTAAAACAAGTTTTTGCATTACTCTGAAAGCTATGAGCTGTGCTTTATAATGTAATTAATGAAGGGACTATGGACCAAATAACAAAACAACGATAGTCTGATGAAGTTTTAACAGTCAAATATTTTGTAAAATGGTTGAGAATTTTTTTATAGATAACTGTGGAATATTTTAGATCTACAGTATTCTATTCAATGTATAGTCTGTATATTTTAATAATATGTTTATGTTTATGTTTATTAAATTTGTTCATTTTTTTTTACAAAAGAAACGATATAAGACAATCCCATAAATGATAATGTACAAAATATAAAAAAGTGAAAGGTAGCAGAAAGAAGAATAAATCTTATTATATCTGCCCCTTTTTTCCAACAATCAGATTAAACAATAATAATCTTCAACCAACAGTACAAAATGACTAACTCTTTCTAATTTTCTAACTAATACAATACACATTACGCTATTTCATATATATTTTTTAACACATTCGTTTTGATCATTTTCTTAAATGTAAACATTGACTTGGCATTTTTAACTACATTCTCCAAGCCATTCCATAATCTAATTCCCTGGATTGAGGTAGAACGTCCCTTCAAACTAGTTCTGAATTGTGGTTTTACAAACATCTCTGTCCCCTTAAAGGTGGGGTATGTAACATTGTAATGTAGTCTGTAACTTTTCAAACAATATATTTTTAACATATTTCTTCACTCTGTCACTATCTATTGACAGACTGATGTTAGACAAAGTAATCTCTGAAAAAAACTATAGTCCCCTTGCTTCTCTATCAGCATTTATAAAAACACTGAAAACACAGAGTGACCCGGACACTGACCAGCCAATAAAAACAGAGTTGTTTGTCACGCCCCAACCCACGCCCCCACCTGTCCCAGCCGCAGCTCGTTCTCATTCAAAGGATTGCAAAGCGATGCAGGACTGTTTTTTATGTGACACAAAATGTATTAAATATCCCTTCTTTATCCCAGAGCTGGACTTTTATTTAGTTTTTTTGCCAAAAGTCAAGTGATCGCTTCATCCTCCACTCACAGGAATGAGGAAATGGATTTGTCACGACTGACGAGCGAATTAAAACATGTCCAACATTGCTTCGTGAACCTCTGCTGATTTCTTCTGGTTTTTGTGTTGTTGGATGAGTGATTCATGGTTTTATTATATTTTTTAAACAGTTATATTATCATATAAACACAGAACTTCGGAGCACAGAGACAGGACATGTAGAGGAGGCTGAACATTCCAGACATTCCAGACCAGCGCTGACAGACATGAGGAAGTCACGAGTGAATTAAATCATGTCCAAACGTTGCTTCGTGAACCTCTGATGATTTCTGCTGGATTTTGTGTTGTAGGACTAGCGCTCCATGGTTTTATTTTATTTTATTAGAAGGTTTTATTAACATAAACACAGAAGATTGCAACGGCTCTGAGCAGACAGCAGCAGGGGGCGGAGCAGATCCCAAGTTCACCAGAAGCACGGACTGTGCCATATATGGCTCTGAGGGGAGGGAGCAGAATGCTTTTCTGCGCTGAAAATATTTCTGTCCCAGAGTGTTCAAAAACCGCATACTATACCTTTAAGATTATAACAACATTGTCTTTTAACAAAATGCATTTGGATATTTAAAGGTAATGCATTATTTTGAGCCCTATACATAACTGATAAAATATTATAGTCTACCAAATCATGGAACTTCAATAACTTTAGTTGATAAAAAAATGTACTTGATGGATGACGGTAATATTTTCTAGTGATAATTCTTACAGCTCTTTTCTGTAATACAAAAATAGGCTTTGTGATTGTTTTACACGCATTCTCCCAAACATCAATACAATAGATTAAGTGTGGAACAATGATTGTGTTATACAAAAAATACCATACCATACCATACCAGTTTATTTATAAAGCACTTAAAAATACAGCAGCAGCCGTCCGAAGTGCTGTACAAGAATAAAAACAAGCACAAAACAATAAAAACAATCAATCTCAATCATATAAATATCGGTACATCACAAGTAAAATAATACAACACTAAAACAGAGATGTGAACTCATTCTGGTTTAAAAGCCAATGAAAACATATGTGTTTTTAAACGAGTTTTAAAAACAGATATTGATGGGGCCTGCCTGACCTTCAGTGGCAGCTCGTTCCACAATTTAGGAGCCAGAGCTGAAAATGCTCTGTCTCCTCTGGTCTTATAAAAGGTTTTTGGGACTGCTAAAAGCATCTGGTCAGCGGATCTGAGAGCACGTGATGGCACATAAAGTTGAAGCAGTTCAGACAGATAAGAGGGACTAAAACCGTTCAAAGACTTAAAAACAAACAATAAAACTTTAAAATGGATTCGAAACTGGACAGGAAGCCAATGAAGGGACATTAAAACTGGAGTGATGTGCTCACGTCTGCCTGTACCAGTCAAAAATCGTGCAGCAGCATTTTGTACCAGCTGCAACCGAGAAAGCGAGGCCTTATTTACTCCAATCAGAAGAGAGTTACAATAATCCATCATCCATCCTATCATTCAATAGGTCTCTGACTTTGTACAGTACTAGAATCGATTTAGCTATTTTTATTCTTACAGAATTTATGTGTTGTTTCCATGTCAGTTTGTCATCAATGATAACACCCAAAAACTTCACCTCACTCACTCTACAAATCTCAACATCCTCAATTTTGAGTGGAACATCAACAGTTTTCTTTTTATTACTGAATATCATGTAATTAGTTTTTTCTAGATTTAATGATAATTTATTTATTTTAAACCAAGTTTGTATCTTGACAAATTCTGTCTTTATCAATTCCAACATTTGTTCTATATCTTCACCTAAACAGAAAAATGTGGTATCATCAGCAAAAAGTACACATTTAAGGAGTCCTGACACATTTACCAAGTCATTCACATATAAAATAAATAGCTTTGGTCCAAGTACAGAGCCTTGGGGAACTCCACATGTGATATTACAGAGGTCAGATCTTACATCATTTATTTGTACAAATTGTTTCCTATCTTTCAAGTAGCTAGATACCCACTGTAATGCTGGTCCTCTAATACCATATTTGTTCAGTTTTTCAAGGAGAATGGTGTGATCAATAGTATCGAATGCTTTTTTTAAATCAACAAAAATACTGATACAATATTGTTTTTGATCGACAGCAGTAGTTATTTGTTCCATTAATTCCATGAGAGCCATTGATGTAGAGTTTTTTGCTCTAAACCCATACTGACTGTTGCTTAGAATATTTTGTTTATCTATAAATTGATCTAGTCTGTTTACAAATAGTTTTTCAAGAATTTTTGAAAACTGTGGTAACAAGGATATAGGTCTATAATTGTTGAACACACATTTATCACCATTTTTAAAAAGAGGAACTACCTTAGCTACTTTCATATTATCTGGAAATATTCCTGTTGAAAATGATAAATTACATATGTATGTAAACGGCTCAATAACATAAGAGATAAGATAAGAGAGAGATAAGAGATTTATTTATTAACATTGCACCAGTTAATTAATACAACGTGATTATGTATACACAGTCATCCGGAAGAGGGGGAGTGTGCAAAGCTGCAGCATTTCCAAACACATGACATGTTCTTCTGCGCTAATATTGACGACCGTTTAAATACACGAGATTTAATTTGACCTCGGTCATAAAGTTGAGACCTGTTTTTCTTGTGTGTTACACTTTGGAATCTGACGACAAGAGTGTGTCGAAGCAGTGAAACGTTGTTTCCTTGTTGTTTAGTCATTACTGTTGTCATTAGTTGAGATATTGTTTTGGTTCTGAACACTCCCAGCCAAAAAGGTTTTGTATTAACATTGGTTAATGAATGATATGGATTTAACTATGCCAACATACAGTTCGTTTTGTTAAATCTCAATCGTCGAAGAGTCAATGTAGTTTAAAGCTACTCAAGGTACAATAAACTACACTGGTCTCACAATTTCTAAATTAAACAGATTCGATCGTTTCTATTCTAGATTATCTATTCATTTTGATGAGTCTCGCCATAGACTTCAAAATTTATTAGGAATACCAAATCCTACGTCGTTCGTCTAAAAGACAACAGACATTTAGATCAAACTATATTTCATTTTTTATTTTAGTTTAACCTAAACTAAGTAATGAATGGAGGAATAGTTTGGAATTAGAGGCCTTCGTTACAGAAGCCCTCCAAAATTTTATAGGTATAGATCCCTATATCTAATTTTACAGAATTGATCCACCCCTTAATTGGTAATTGTAGCTGATCTAAACCATGATAGCTTACATACCAGGTGCATATAGGTAGGGCCTAATGTAAAATCCCAATCATAAGCCCACCTTAAAAAAACACATAATTGCATGACACATAGAACCAGAGTGGCACTGACTGGAAACCAACCAGCCAACAACCTTCGATGTGGGGACCTGCAGCTCCAACGCTTGGTCTTCAACCTCCATCCAAGGGTCGCCTCCTCTGCGTCAATCGAGGGATCCCCTCTACATGCTGATTATGAAAACAATTGTTGCTGATCAATCAACAAAACTAATCGTTGTGGAATTACTGCTGTGGAATTACCGCTGTGGATTATAAGACTTTGTTTTCCAAAGGATCACAGACTTTGTTTTCCAAGAGTTAACAGACTCAGTTTTCCAAGGGATTAAAAGCTTTTCGCAATGGGATTACCTCCGAACAGTATGGAAGTTCCAAAAAACTTTATGGGATTATAATTTTGATTTTTCTTTTCCACTTGCTGGATTACTTCAAGATCAGAGACAGTTCAAGGTTTCCTTTCGTGTTGGACCTCATCCCCAAGGACTGGCGATGACTTCCAAAAGGGGGGAGATGTAATGGGCATGACCGTGTCCACTTTGATACACCTGTGTACTTTTGAACTGTTCCAGAGATGACCTTTACTGACCTCTCAGTAAAGCAAGACATTTACCACAAAATCATTCCATTAGTTGTAATCTGAGAATATAGTCACCAAAAGAGACTATTTCTATCTTTGATTTTAGGCTGATGTGATCAAAAGAATAACTTTTGTCATTTTCATGATATATGTTATATGCTGTTATTCTTTTAATATGGAGTATTACTGTGTTCACTGCTGTGTTAAAGTTGAAGTCTCGGGTCAGAGAGACCCGACGGTTTTGTTTAGAAAGTCAGAAAACAGTTAATCTGTTGTTTCAGGAGAAGGGCTCCAGCTTTCTCTGTTTTTCTAAACATTTTCCTCTGCTGCTAGCTGTAACCTTGGGTCGTGATAACCCAAGTCTCACTCCTCTCATGATCTTCTTTTAAGTTCTAACTTTTGCTGAAACGCTTCAGAGTTTGCTGGGAACTTCAAAAGAGATGTGAACCGTCCCAAAGAGCTGAATGAATGCCTGTCACCCGCCAAGGACAGTCATTCAGCTAAGGATTGTATAACATGCTGTTATGAATCCATTTCTAACGAGCGTAAGCTCAAAACTTTGTTTATTCCTTCCTGGAATAAGCTTATCTTGAAGTCAGAGGCCAGGAGCTGACATATTTTCTGATGACCAAGCGGAACCCAGGAGACGTTGAAAACGTAAACGAATAACCAGTTCGGACAACTGGGCCTGAAGGACTGTGCATCTTACAGGCTGGTGTCATCTCTTTATCAGACTCGTCGTCGAAAGGTAAAGAGCTGTTTACAAACGTACCTGGATTTTAGCAGAAATCTGATGAGAAGTGTCACTTTGGTAACATGCTCAAGATAATTTCCTTTAACCCATCTCTCCATCTTTCCTCCTATCTTTTTCCCTCAATTCTAAGCTGGAAACTATTTTAAGCTAAAGAGCCCACAGACTAAATATGTTTAACATCCAGTATTGAAGTCTGTTGTGTTGAATTTAAGTGTGCTGACGTATTAATTTGAAAGAAAGTGAAATCATGTCAATCAAGTGTAATGGTGTTGATTTTAGTTGATTCATTTTAAATAAATGATAGTGTCTCTTTGACATATCAAACTAAGTTAATGTCCATTGTCACTCTATGGCTTCTGTTTTATTTATCCATCATAAAGATCACAGAAATATTGGGTAAACTGAAAAAGAAAAGAATCCGTGAAATTACTATTCAATCTGAATAAGTAAATTAATTAAGGATAAAGAGGTCAGCTTAATACTGACCCCTGTTAAAATCCTTTAGTTACATCTGGGTGGCACTATATGTGTTTAAGACACAAGATAGGGTCTCCCTCATGTTCCCTTCAGCCGCACTCATCCGTCTCCGGATGAAGGTCAAACAGATATGGAAAAAGGAAAAACACAATAGGTATCATTTGTGATATTCAAAAAAATAATCTATCAAAGATTGCCTTAAGACACTCTATGATAAAGTCCCAAAAACTCTATCAGCAATAAGCACAACCAGACAAGACATTGTTGCAGATTTGACGACATGCAAGGAGATCAAAAGAGTCTGTGAGCAGCACTCAGATAACACAGTTCAGCAGTTGTTAAGCTTGGCGCCTCTGAGCACACTCCCAGAGACCTCTGGGGAGGGGGGGGGGGGTCAGCAGTGTCTCTCAGCTTCACTCCAGGAGAATAGTTTCCAGCAAACAGCCTTCTTCTTTTCCAAGGTCGTGCAGAAACTAGATTAGATAGTTATTGTTTATCTTCAATCCAGGCCACAGTGTTCTTTTTGACTGCAGCCTTCCAAAGTCCAGGTGCTGTTCAGGTCCAAAATCGCCGAATCATATGAGATTCCGAAGCTACGAACCCCCATCCGTGCCCTGATTAATGCCGGGCGGCTGTAAACGAGTTCCAAAGCGCACCGCAGGTCCGCGGTGGTCTCCCGCCGCTCCTATCGTGCGGTTCAGTTCGTACAACAGCTGGGTTGAGGAGCTCACAGCCCGGATCAGAGATTCTTGCTGATCAGGAAGTTTGGCCAGCGCGCCGATAGCCGCCGCAGTCTTCCTAATCTTCCAGTAACAGATAGCTCCGCTCACGCCAAAAAACAGAGCAGCTGCCACCAATATCCCAATAATCCACACGTCTTCGACAGACAGGACGGTCAAACACATGGGTTGCCACTGTCCCCAGGAGTCCATCATGTATCTGACAGAGTGCGTGTCAGAGGGGCAGGCCGCTTCTCCTGACCCGGTCCGCTTCGTGGAAAAAATCTTATCTATAGATGAAGCAACCTAATTTATTAACTCCATCGCAAATTGGTTCGAGTGAGCGCTGAAGAGTCACGGACGAGACAAAAAGCAAGCAGGGAGGAGGAAAACTTAGGGAGGGTAGGAGCAAAAAGATATGTGACTTGCTTTGCCGAGAGCCGGAAGAAGAAGAACATGGCTCATTATGTCCTTTACAAACATCATATCCATGTCCACCCAGTCCCTTGATCTCTTGTCTGTAAGATTTTTTACTACATTCATTATTTCCTCTTTGTTAGTTCCATTTAGAAAAATACTATTTGCACAACCTTTAATTGAATGGATCACATTATTATCTGCTTTTGGTATTTTAGCTGCAAGGCTTGATCCAACATTCACAAAATATTGATTAAATATATATATATCCAATATAATGAACAAGAAGGGTAGGGAGGGAGCTAGGTAAAATATAAAATCCCCTCTATCTCTCCTCATTTAAGTCAGAAGATTTAGGCAGAATATCTTTTAATACAGTATTTTTGATACAGAAAGAAAACATGAAAAAAGTGGTTGTCTCAGCTGATTACTGTCAGGATTTCTTTTACCCAACCTACAAAATAAAACTCTTACCTCATCTTCTTCTCTGCCTCGGCGGCATATACTTCTTCCTGGAAAACCTGTCGGTTTGCCCCATACTTATGGGTCGCCCGTCATCAGCAGTTGATGAAGTTTTAGACCCATTAAAAAACATTGTCACTTTCGGTAGTGTAGAAACATACGTTTTGTTTTTTTTCACGCTTTTTCCGTTTTTCCGCTCCGCTTCATATCTTCGCTTCATCTTTTTGTTTCTCCTCTGTCTCTTCCCGCCGCTTCCTGCTCAAGCATACAGCACTTCCTATTTTGGGTGATGTCATGATGGAATAGTCCATTGTAGTAGGGGGGTACAGAAATTGACCGTTTTTGTATTCCGTTTTTAATGATCGTTTTTATCGTAACTATAATTATTTTTATGTTAAACGTACATTAACAAGCAGGAGCAATGTTAGGGATGTAGGTGACTGGCTCGGGCGGGACGGGTCCGGGGCCCCTGCTGATTGGGGTCCATAGGCAATGGCCTCGTTCGTCTATATGGTACAGCCGCGTCTGCCCCCACCGAGAGGTGGACGCTCCGCATAGTCAATGAGGCACCTTAATTTCAGGTGAGCAGAACTCCTTTTCTCATAAAATGTCTGCCATTGGTTACGCTAAATTTTACCTTGACTGAATGTCGTCTACTTCTGGGTGGGCTAATTTTTACCGTGGTTTAGCTGCGGTTGTTTGTTTTAGCAGCTAAAGTAAAAGTAAACTGCTTCATTGTTATTTTTGTGCCTTCTTTTGCAGTGATTGTACATGTAAGTTGAAAGCACATAGTCCCCCATAGGGAAAATTCATGAGTGCCTGAAAGTCCCCCCCCCCCCCGCTGCTTCGTGTATGAGCTCTAGCCTTTGGCTAGGAGACATCGCTCGCTTGCCGTTTGTTTTGCTGTAGTGCTCCAGAGTCGTGGCACCATGGTAGCAGCCTGGTTTATCTCCGAGACTTGTTTGCCATCAAAGATTCTTCAGGTTGCTCTGGGACACGTTCTACCGTTAGAGTTATCTAGGATCGTTCCAGAATTGTATGTTCGCCGTTACGAGTGATCTGTTCACTCCGGGTCCATATGATTGATGTTAGAGCCTGACTTATCATTTAATGTTAATTCAACTGCAAACACAGGCATAGAGTCAGATTTTTTTTTTTTCCATATAATGCATATGTTGGTGAATTTGGCAGCAGTAGGTCTTTTTGAAGTCTAGAGACTGACCACTGCTGTTTTTCTGTTCTGGGGTGGTATTTTAATATTCCTATATTTGTGGTGCTTCAGAGCGAATGATTTACAAGAGTCAGTCTCTGTGGTCAGCTGTTTGAACTGTGTTTGGATGTTGTTTGGCCAGATTTGCTGACTGGACATTTTGTCACTTCATAACTCTGTAAAGCACGTGTATAAATATTATTATGACTGACAAATATCTTAATAACTGGGAAAATTGTGGGCCAGGGACTCTGGGCTCTGTATTATACCAAGTCTGGTTGTCATGGAGTAAAAAGGTTGCTATGAGGGATATTTCTGATGAAAAATAACGCATGGTGTCTTGGCTTAAAATAATGCAACATAGAGGAATGTTTCCTTCTGTTGATCAGCCCCCTCCTTCTTTACCATGGATTAATAAGCTTCTGATCCAGGCCGACAGGGCTCTGACCTTGGCTTTGGATGAGAAAAACAAGAGTTCTGGTCTACTGAGCCGGAAGAAATCTCATCATTTAAAGTCTCATCATTTAAAAACAAAGTTGACACTATCAGATCTCAGCTCCACAACCTCCCTGATCTTAGTGTGCCATCTACCCGTCTGCTTTCTGGGACCCTGAACAGCTTTGATGAAGTTGTTCAGAGTGATGTGGAGACCATCCTCAAGAAAATGAAGCCTTCATCCTGCGCCCTGGATCCCTTCCCCTCGTCTCTCATAAAATCCAATCACTTTGCAATAAGCCCATTAATCACACAAATAATAAACAAGTCTCTACAATCTGGTCATGTTCCACTGCCTCTAAAAACTGCCATCATTAGGCCTCTTCTGAAAAAATCTAATTTGGATCCCGACATTTTTTCTAATTACCGCCCAATTTCCCACCTCCCATTTCTGTCCAAAGTGCTGGAGAAAGCAGTTGCTGCTCAGCTGCAGGACCACCTACAGCAACACTCTCTGTATGAGAAGTTCCAGTCTGGATTCAGAGCAGCTCACAGTACTGAGACTGCACTGCTGAGAGTAACAAATGATGTCCTCATGGCTGCTGACACTGGTTCTCCCTCCATCCTTGTCCTCCTTGACCTCACTGCAGCCTTCGACACTGTGGACCATAGTATCCTCCTCCACCGTCTTCATGTGGAGGTCGGTCTCTGTGACACTGTCCTGGACTGGTTCAATTCTTTCCTCTCCAATAGGCTGGAATGTGTTAGCCTTGGCAATGCCACTTCCCAGACAGTCGGTGTCTCCTGTGGTGTCCCTCAGGGGTCAGTTCTGGGGCCCCTGCTGTTTTCCCTCTACATGCTGCCTTTAGGTCAAATTATTAATCAGTTCAACATTTCTTTTCACTGCTATGCCGACGACACACAGCTTTACATCAGGACTGGAGCATCATCATCATCCCTATCTCCATCTTCACTCACTGTTCTCTCTGCCTGCCTGGAGGAAATAAAGGCATGGATGAATCAGAACTTTCTTCAATTAAACTGCTCGAAGACTGAGGCCATATTGATTGGCACCCCTCACCAGATACAAACATCAACTTTAACAACAATCTCCTTCTCTGGTCAAGACATCCCCCTCTCCACCTCTGTTACAAATCTTGGAATAAAAATGGACTCTCATCTTACATTTGAAAATCACATTAAGCATCTGTTTAAAACCTGCTTCTTCCATCTTCGAAACATCTCCAGACTTCGCCCATCTCTGACTTTTCCTGATGCTGAGAAACTCGTCCATGCCTTTGTCTCCTCCAGGCTCGACTACTGCAACTCCCTGTTTATTGGTATCCCTGGCAAAAACCTTCAGAAACTTCAATACATTCAAAACAGTGCAGCAAGGATTCTGTTGAGAGTTCGTAAATTTGAACATATTACACCCATTCTCCATAACCTCCATTGGCTTCCTGTCACCTACAGAATTCAGTACAAAACTGCTCTCATTACCCATCAATGCTTGCACGGAACTTCACCTGACTATCTAAAGGACATTCTTGCACCATATTCATCCACCCGGTCTCTACGATCACAGAACAGTAATTTCCTTCATATTCCTCGGACCAAATTGAGGACCATGGGAGACCGAGCATTCTGTGTGGCTGCCCCCCACCTGTGGAACTCCCTCCCTGACGACCTGAGAGCTCCACAGTCACTGATTGACTTTAAAAGCAGCATAAAGACTTTTCTTTTTAAGCAAGCCTATTCTGCCTCCACATGATTTTATCTTTGATCTTAGCTGATATCATTATTGATTTTACTTGATTTTATCACTTGTTTTATTTTATTTATTTTTTAAGCAAGCCTAATCTGCATCCACATGATTTTATCTTTGATCTTAGTCGATATTATTATTGATTTTATTTGATTTTATCACTTGTTTTATTTTGATCTTTGCTTTGTTACACTTTGTAGCACTTTGAGATTTTTATTAATGAAAAGTGTATTATAAATTGAATTCATTAAGAAATATAAAGAGTGGCGAAAAGCTGATGAATTCAACCGAAATTGTCAATTTTTCTTTGATGAAATTAAGCACATTGTAGCTGGACTTAAAACTGCTAAACAGATGCCAGCTGGCTTACAGTCTTATTTATTGCTTCCTGCAAATAAGACTCCCCTCTTGGTACCAGGAACGAAGGCATCCCCTCGCCCTCCGCCTTGTGTGTCTGTAAATCTGGCTTCACAAACACAAATGCCTTTAAGTGAGTTGTCTTCCATATGCCTCACTGAGTTGACTGATGTAGTTACTTCTGGTTCTGGACTCGCTACAGGGACCAGCTCAGAGTTACTACTGATTACAGTTTTTTTTTTTTACAAACTAAATCATCTCAGGATGGACATGTTTTTCATGAGCATGTGCAGACACTAATGAGTGGACTTCCTAACACTGCTGGCTCTGTTCTTCATGTAGATAAGCAGAGGGGAGGTGATGTTTTACAACTAGCATCCTCCAATCCTTATTTCAGCATGAAATCAATGGGGGCTTCATATGACTCCATACCACTGAATGGTTGTCCCACCCCAGTTGTTCGTCCTGACTTCAGACCTCCTGGTGCTGCCTTTGACAAGGTTACTAGTTGGCAGAGAAAAAATTCAGGCCGTCTGACAAGGGTTTCTGACAACGTTCATACATGCCTTGACACAGCATCACCTGCGCTATTTATGTTGCCTCTCGTGACTTCCACCACAGCTGAAGGGGTCCATAAACATACTTACACACCTTTTAATTTACAAGACAGAGTTAATTCGATAGCACTTGCCAGAACTCCAGAGGGGTGGGAATGCTTGGATAAAAGCCTTCCTGGAAGCATGTGCTAGAATTGTACCATGTCTGGGTGACTGACGGAGAGTTTTCATAGCATGTACGTCATTCGGAAGCCTGACTGAAATTGAAAGCCTCTTGGAACTAGGTTGGATCCTGACAGTGACACATTGTTTGACCATGTACAGATATTGTAGCCAATTATTAGAGAGAAATATCCTACTTCTATGAAATCTACAGAGCTATGTGAGATTCCTCCGGCTCTTACGGAGCGTGGCACTACATACCTGTCTAGAGTTAAGCTGTTATGGGAGAACAGAACTGGAAATGATCCAACACTTGATCCTACAACTCAACTGTTGTTCAGAGGGGCTGTGGAGAGCTCTCTGTCTGATGATGTTAAAAAAGATCTTGGCGTCTGTTGTTGGCCTGACTAAGATGGATTATGATTTGTGGGTTGCGTACATAGTTCATTTTGTGGATCAAACTTTGGATAAAAGAGAGTCTGATGATAGAGAATTGAAGTCCTTAGAGACTCAACTTGCAAAAGCCCAGTTGAAAGATATACGTGAAAGGATTAATCTCACTAAGATAAATGCAAATCAGATGCCTCAAGTTCAGCCAGCTTCACTGATGGGTCATACTACTTCCTCTGAATATTCGTATCAGCAGAGACCTCTGGGCCCAGCCACGTCATGGCGCAGAGGTCGTACCAAACGTTAGAGGGGAAGCCCTCAATCCACAGACAGGTGTCACCGGTGTAACGGCTTCAGGAACTGGTCCTCCCAGTGTCTGACTAAACAGGGGTTCTTGAGACCGGAGGTAACGCCAGCTCCATATCCACATGATATATACCCACCTCCCCAGACTGTACCCCTTCACACTCAGCCTGGCCCTTCGCCAGGGGCCCATAATCAAGCCAGAAGCCAATTTCCTGTTCAAAAGGGGTGCCCAGGATCGACAGTGGATGGCATCTTGTATCCTGAACCTTTGGTTTCAGTGACCATTAATTGCCGAAATCACATGTGTATGGTTGATACAGGAGCCAGGTATTCAATAGTTAACACGTCACTTCCACAATCAAAGAATACCGTACCTGTTGTTAGATTTTCGGGCAAGCCAGAGGAGTGGCCGTTGTCCTGCTATGTTCCCTGTATGTGGAATAACCTGCGCTTTGAACATTCCTTCTTGATTTCTGACTCATGTCCAATGAACTTGATTGGAAGGGACATTCTGTGTGATCTGAACGTGACTTTAATGATGACACCTGACAACGTACAGCTAACCTTTCCAGATGGAACTGTTCAGTGCTATGCAACGATGAAAGGCTTACTACATCAGATGATACAGACTCACGGGACTTTTGCTGAGTCCAGTCCTGCTGAACTTCAAGCTGAGGTTTTGTGGAGGTCTGTACCTGATTTCCCCACCACGCTCTTGTATGACTCTCTGAAAAGCTAGGATGCCTGGATCAATGTCATTAGGCTCTATGACACGCCTCCTGATGTGGCACACTGTACGTTGAACTATGAACTGTGTGGTGATGAGGTATATGATGCACTCTGGACAGGTCTACTGAAACATTGTCAAGAGACTGGTGAATATCCAGTAGCTGAACTCATGGACATCTATGTCACCCCTGAGGGAGTGGCGACAACTGTGAAGTTGCCTGAACCACTGACAGAACTGTATATGCTTGGTAATGTATCAGCACCACATGTGTCATTAAAGGTCACGTCTGGTACTGAAGCAAAGAATTTAGGTCCTATGATAAGGTGCTGTCTTGCTGTTCGGGAATGGGTGCCTACACAAAAACCCCACTTACACTATTCTCCAGAGACTGACACATACAGGATCACATACAGATCATTTACATTATTATTACCTGAGAAACATTTTCTGCCTAGAACACATGGCAGAGAAAACACAGCTCATGTTGATACAAAGAAACTGTTAGCCAGTTTGCCTGACACACTTTGGACCAGGAATTCTACAGATGTAGGGTTGTTGAATGTCCCACCTGTCTCAATAACTCTGAAACCGAGAACAAATCTTATTTTCCAACATCAATATAGACTCAGATATGAGCAAATTGTGGGTATTGAGCAGACAATTAAGGGTTTGCTGGATGCCGGGGTGTTACAGCCTACAGTTTCAGCCTGGAACATGCCTCTCCACCTGGTTCCAAAATCTGATAAGTCCCATTACCGTTTAGTCCATGATTTGAGGCAGATAAATAAAGTTGTTGTACCATGTAATTATGGTACTCCAAATCCTTACGTCATGATGAATGCTATTCAGCCTGAGCAAATTTTTCACTTGTATCGACCTGGCTAGTGCATTCTTTTGTGTGCCTCTGGACGCAGGGTCGAGGGATCTGTTTGCATTTACTTACAAGGGAAAGCAATTCACTTACTCCCGCTTACCACAAGGGTATGTGGATTCACCCTCTATTTTCAACCACTTTTTGAAGCAAGTCCTTGCTGATTTTCCATTACCACCAGGGGTGGTCTTATTGTAGTACGTTGATGACATTTTGTTAGCTGTAAAATCTTCAGAAGCTGTTATGCAGGCATCGGAGACTGTGCTTCGACATTTAGCTCAGTATGGATTTAAAGTGTCAAAACACAAATTACAGGTGGGCCGTTCTAAAGTTACGTTCCTGGGTAGACTCATCTCTTCCTCTGGCCTACAATTGACACCATCTCAGGAGAGCTTCATTTTAAATCATTCTAAACCATTAAATGTTAGGATGATGTTAAAATATCTGGGGTTGATCAATTACAGTAAGAACTTTATTCCTGATTTCAGCCGTAAGGTGGCTCCACTGAGAAGCCTAATTTCGGCTGTGGGATATAAAAATGATGTATCCCCATTGCAATGGACAGAGGATACTGACAGGGTGTTTGTTGAAAATAAACAAGCTTTGTTTGATGCATGCTCTCTGCAGTGTCCAGATTACTCTTTGCCTTTTCACTTAGATGTGGATGAAAAAGACGGATTTGTGAATGCCGTCTTGTTTCAAAAGGGGAAGACTAACTTTGAGAGACACGTTTTGATGTATTATAGTTCAAAATTAGATCAAATTGAAATTGGTCACCCTATCTTTGTAAGACATGTAGCTGCCATTGGAAAATCTGTTTTAAAGACAACACAAATAACAATGGGAAATGAACTTTTTGTTCACACAATACATGACGTAAAAACTTTTTTGGATTCACAAGCATTTACATTCTCAGTATAAAGAACAGAAAATCTCAGAAGATTACTACGTAAATCACATATACATTTTACAAGCCAGGAAGCAAATATGGCTGCACAGATGGACACAACACAGGATCATAAATGCGTTAGTGACACCACAGAGGAAATGAGATTGCATGAAAACCTTTTTACAGACCCTATACAACATCCAGACATGATATTGTTCTGTGATGGACACAGCCACAGGAATGAAACAGGAACATTGGTCATTGCTTTTGCTATGGTGGAAAGAAAAGATGTAGGTTTTGTTGAAATCAAGGCAGAAGTGATGAAACAGCCAGCTTCAGTACAGTTAGCTAAGCTTAAAGCATTTACTGAGGCTTGTCATGCAGCAGAAGGGAAAAGGGTGAACATCTACACAGATTCTGCTTATGCTTTTCAAGCAGTTTATGTGGACCTCTGTCATTGGAGGAAAAAAGGATTTGTCACTTCTTCTAGTGAGCCAGTCAGACATTTTGAACAATTACTGGAATTGTATTATGCATTGCAGCGACCCAGACAGGTATCAGTAATTAAATGCAAAGGACATCAAAAGGGGAACCATTTTATTGCTCACGGGAACAATAAAGCAGATCAGACTGCTAAAAAAGTTGCAGGCTACACTTTAATATCACAGATGATCCAGAGACATGAGAAAAAGAATTCTGAAAAGTATTTTGAAAAGGAATTCACTCTGGAATCTATTAGAGAAATACAAAATGTAGCCTCTCTACACAAGAAGCAAGCATGGTTAGACCGTGGAGCTAAAAAGGATTCTGAACAAGTTTGGAGAAATCACAAGGGTAAAATGGTAGCCCCACTAGGTCTGTTCAACCTGTTATGCTAAGAGGCTCACAGCAGAGGGTACTGCGGTACCTCAAAACTGATTGACTTAATATCACAGAACTGCTGGAATCGGTATTCTTTTCCTATCGTAAAATACATTGTACAGACTTGTGAAATATGTTGTCACCAATCAGTGATGACATAGTTACATTGAAAAAGTAACTTAGTTAAGTTACTGATTAGTCTTTGGGAAAAGTAACTTAGTTAAGTTACTGATTACTTGATTTGGAAAGTAACTAAGTTAGATTACTAAGTTACTTTATTAGTTACTTTCAGCAGCTGTTGCCAAGAGCCCTTTGTCACAATACATAAAAATGTAAATGTAATAATAAAATAATTACTAATAAAAATATTCAAAAACAAAATGGTCTTTCTTGACTTCATTAAACATAAATACTTGTTTTTATGAAACATAAAATAGTCTGAGTCCATTAAACATAAATACTTTTTATAAAAAATAAGGTAATATTTCTTGATATATCATAAATTAAGGTTTAATGAATAAAGGAATAGTTGCTTTATATAAAAAATAGTGTCTTTCTTGACTTCATTAAACAAATAATATTTTTACAAAAAAGTATTTCTGTAAATACTTTTAAAAATAAATAATATAATAAAGACAGTCTTTCAACGTCAAAATCAGAGTTTTTTTATTTTAATTTTAGGAAATTGTGTACACATGGGTCTTACTTACATCCAAACAAACATATGCTCTTGAATGTATCGTGGATGCTACTGAACTGCCTGCATGTTGTGCGTTCTCCTGACATAGAGCTGTTGTTGATGAGCTTGTTTGTGTAAATACCAGAAGAAACAAGAACAAATAATGTATTTGTATGTAAATACAAGAAGACCTATTGACAGACCTATTGTGATGATTGATAGCTACATATGTATCCAGCTGAAGCTGCCATCAACACCAGTTTCTACACAGCAGGAGGTGGGATAGGGGTGAGGGGACTGTGCCGAAGTCAAGCTTTAGTTGTTTTGGTCGCGGGTGGGGGTAACCTCTTGTTGCAGAATGTGCAGCTCTCTGCTTTGATCCGACCCGGAGAGGCTCCATTGTAACTGAACTGCAGTAAAGTGAACCTCCTCCTCTCTCAGCTCCGTGTGAGCGCACCTCAGTCCAGTCTGTTTACGTTCCTGTCACGCACGCACGCGCTACATGGTGTCAGGTTTCACACAGCCACAGCAGCTGACCGAATTTCCGCATCTTTTTTTAATCACTCCCCAGCCGAGACGCGCGAGGAAATAAAATAAAATTACAGTACTACAGAAAATGACAAAAAAGTAACGCACAATAATTTGGAGTAAGTAACTTTAATCTGATTACTGGATTTTGAAATAGCAACACGTTAGATTACACGTTACTGAAAAAAGGGGTCCGACTGACATCACTGGTCACCATAATCCAAGGGTTGAACTTAAAAATGGACTTGGTGATTTTCCAATGCTTCAAGCACCATGGAAAGAGATTGTGATCGATTTTATAGATATGGGAGCTGAAAATCGAGTAAATGGGAAACGATGTTTACTCGTGTGTGTAGATCCATTTAGCCTCTGGGTAGAGGCGTTTCCAACTAAAACTGAAAAGGCAAAATAAGTTATAAAGTGGTTGACAAAGGAATTAATCCCCAGATTTGGAGTCCCTTCAGTGATCAGATCAGATAATGGGACTCATTTTGCAAATGAGGAATTAAAATAAGTTTAAAAAATGTTTGGCATTCAGCACAAGTTTGGGGCTGTCTTTCACCCAGCTTCGCAAGGCATTGTGGAGCGAGCTAACCGCACTCTTAAAGAAGGGTTGGCAAAGGTTTGTGCAGACACAAAATTGAAATGGCCTGATGCCTTTCCCATAGTGTTGTTTAATTTAAGGTCAACTCTAAATACTACTCTGAATGTAAGCCCACATGAGATACTTACAGGGAGGAAAATGCCATGTCCTTTTACCCATCCTTTGCCTTCAGAAAGTACTATGTTACAATTACAACATTATGACATATCAGAGTATTTGAAGAGGCTTAATAATACTGTAATGAGCATCTCTCAACAGATACTGGAGATCCAGACACAAGAGGGAGAACAGAACAGTGCCCTTGTGGAAACAGGTGACTGGATTCTAAGAAAGGTAGCACGATTTAACTGGTCGCAGCCAAGATGGGACGGTCCGTACAAGGTGGCTGCAGTAACATCTCATTGTGTAAAAGTTTGGCTAACTGAAGTTAAGCTCAGTAATTGGATACATAAGACGCATTGTGTTAAAAGTGCTAACCCTTCTCAATGCACTTTACAGTAGGTACGAGATGACTTGGCTGAGCTGAGCACATCTGAGGGACTGAACGCATCTGAAGGGCTGAGCGTATCTGAGGAGCTGAGTGTGCCACCTGTACAGGGTGATGCTGAACCTCCATCTCCAGTTGGGAACCTAGATCGACCTGTTCCAAGACCACGATACAACTTGAGGAAAAAATCAAAGCAGACTTAAAATAACATTACATAAAAAGGGGACATTGTTTTTATACATGATTGTTACAGGGAGAATGAATTATCGAGCAATTAGGTTAAGTGTGATAACCTCCTTGGGAATTATTTTAATCGCAGGTCTCATTCTGTGGTTGGAACCAAAAGCTAAGATAGGTTCCCCCGAGGTTGGTTACAACAATGTCAACAGGTCTCGTGATGAGGACCCTCATTTCTTGCTCAGAAGAAGGACAGGTGAAACAGAGTTTGCAGATGTTCAGATTCAGGTACGCCCAGACACTAAAATTATCAGATCAAAGAAATCTGTGACAGCCAGTTTCCTACAGTTTAACTTCACAGCCGGTGTGACCGTATCAGTTAGGTTGGATTTTTGCTCTGTGGTGTATTGTGGTGCAAAGCATGAGTATTTGTTTGGGCAGTGAAGTATATATGTGTGACTTACAGGCATGACATGAATTGCAGGGAATGGAGTAATGTTTATGTAATTCAGGGTCCACTGATTGGAGGTACAGACCAGAAAAGGCAGAAGAGGGAAGTTTCCGTTATAGGAATGCTTGTCAATCATACAAGATCATATAAAAAGCACCAGATGTCTAGCAGGAAATACTTGTAATTCTTTGATTTTGACTTTAAGAAATCCTCAAAGGTAAGATAGTGATAGTTATATTCTGGGAGTTCATGTTTCTGGTAAGGATCCATTTGGTCCGTTCAGGATAAATGTGGTTCAGAGGGAGGAAAGTCAGATTGAATCAGTACAAGAGGTGTCTTATTTGATAGATGTAACATATGAAGAAAAGTTAACCCTAGAAACAGGGTTCACTCAACAAAATTACTGGGTAGAGTATGTTGAAAATGCTGCTCAACAAGTGAACCATATGGATTACGTAGTTTGTGCAAAAGCTAGGCCAGCTCTGTTGTCAGAACCCTCACCCTTGTCAAATAATTCATGTTTCCACTGCATGTTGGAACTACATCCATCCATCCATCCATCCATCTTTTTCCGCTTATCCGGGGTCGGGTCGCGGGGGTAGCAGCCTAAGTAGGGAGGCCCAGACTTCCCTCTCCCCAGCCACTTGGAGCAGCTCCTCCGGGGGAATCCCAAGGCGTTCCCAGGCCAGCCGAGAAACATAGTCCCTCCAGCGCGTCCTGGGTCTTCCTCTGGGTCTCCTCCCGGTGGGACATGCCCGGAACACCTCACCAGGGAGGCGTCCAGGAGGCATCCTAACCAGATGCCCGAGCCACCTCAACTGGCTCCTCTCGATGTGGAGAAGCAGCGGCTCTACTCCGAGTCCCTCCCGGATGACTGAGCTTCTCACCCTATCTCTAAGGGAGAGTCCAGCCACCCTGCGGAGAAAACTCATTTCAGCCGCTTGTATCCGAGATCTTGTTCTTTCGGTCATAACCCAAAGCTCATGACCATAGATGAGGGTGGGAACGTAGATCGATCGGTAAATTGAGAGCTTTGCCTTTTGACTCAGCTCTCTCTTCACCACGACAGACCGGTACAGCGCCCGCTTCACTGCGGACGCTGCACCTATCCGCCTATCGATCTCACGCTCCAGTTTTCCCTCATTCGTGAACAAGATCCCGAGATACTTAAACTCCTCCACTTGGGGCAGGACCTCCTCCCCGAACTACATATGAAGGAAAATCCCTCTGATAGTTGCAAAAGCTTGGAGAAATATTTTCCTATGGCCCCCAGAGATGCAATTCCACCTGTTTTCACTCCTGTGAGAAATGATTACACCTGTCTGGTCAGGAAAGTCCAGGGAGGTACGTCTGTAGGTGATATTGAATCAAGTTGGTATAAGTTGAATGTGAATGTTTCAGCCTGAATAAATATAACAAGATTGTTTGTTGCACGCACAGACGTGTACTGGTTTTGTGGTGGGAGGATTTTGAGAAATACATTGCCACCGAGATGGTCTGGAATTTGTGCAGTCATTTCTCTAATTTCTCCAGTTAAGATGGTGAATTTAACAGGAGAGGATTTGGAAACTTTTAGGAGCAGTGCACATTTGATTGGTGAGTTTGAGAAGAGAAAGCGTGCCTTTGACCTGTATGCAGATTCATCTACTTACATAAATTCAATAGGTGTTCCCCCGAGGAGTCCCAGACGAGTACAAATTAATGGATCCAGTTGCTATAGTTTTTGAATCTATAATCCTGTATGTTACAGTTAATAAAAATGAGGCCAGAATTAATTACATCCATTTTAATATTCAGAGGTTGAACAGTTTGACAAGATATGCACTAGAGGGCGCCCACCAACAACTTGCTGCCACATCTTTGATGGCTTATCAAACTAGGTTGGCTGTTGATTTCCTGTTGGCAGAGAGAGGTGGTGTTTGTTCCATGTTCGGTCAAGAGTGTTTTACATTCATCCCAAATAACACAAGTCCAGATGGTTCATTTACAAGAGCTCTTGATGGGTTGAAATCTTTGTCAAAAGAGTTGGCAGAAAGCTCTGGAGTTCAGAATCCTTTGAGTGAGTGGTTCATCTCCACGTTTGGAAAGTGGAGATCTGTTATCATCACAGCTGTGATTACAATATTTGCAGTTGTAGGTATGTGGATTTTTTTTGGATGTTGCTACGTTCCTTGCGTGAGGCATTTCTGTCTAAGGTGCATCAGTAAGGCAGTTGATGACAGATTTCCCTAACCGCCATCTTATCAGATGAGCGTTCAGTCAGCAGAAGTTCTACCCCTTACAGGTGTCTATGATGATGAAGATGAAGATGAAGTGGCCGGACCTAGTTACTTCCTAGTTCATATTCTTTGCTAAGGTTAACACATGCCAGAAATATAGATTCCACACACTAGAGGCGTGTCATTTATAGAAGGGACAATCCGCTTGTTTTTAATTATTTTTTAGTTTTTATTATTAGTTTTTATTAGTTTTTATTTGTTCTTTATTACATTTCCATCATATAAGCTCTGATAGTCACAGTATATTGTATTAAGTAGTTTTATTACCTTTTGTATTGATGCTTATTTTTATATAAGGGGTTTTATACTCTGGGTGGGTAACTCAGATGTAGGATACTGCGGGGTGGGAATGTTAGAGATTTCCAATGTGTATTCAGTTTTAATTACATTAACACATAGTACATATATGATTTTGTTGACATGATATTTGTCATGTCAAAAGGGGAATTGAAATATATTTATATCAGTATTATATCTATTATGTTCTAAGATTTGTGTTTACCTAAATCCTGCCATATTATGTGAATTAAACCCAAGGTGAAACCTTTTTCTTCCGGGCTTTGTTTTCAATAGCGAAGAGTTTTAGGTACAAGCCTGCACCGTTCAATAGACCCAACACTTGCTGTTTACATCAAAGCTGATAGCTTATTGGCAGAGAGACTGGCCACATGGTGAGAGTAGGGTGGTCCCAAGGTGGTTCCAGGGCGGTCCCACGAGGTGATGACGACATCCATGGGGATATACGTGGCCCAGCCTTCGAAGATCGTGTGGGACTCGTGTGTTCAGCGAGAGGTCTGTTGTGAGCTGCAAATTTCCTCTTATAGCAAACCCCCGACCTACGGCGCCTGCGACCTACAGCAACCCGGACCTACGAACGTATCATATTTAATAAAAATATGAAATTATAAAACAAAAAAATATATATATATTATTTTTTTTTGTGTGTTTAAATGTTCTTAATTTCATGTGTACAGCACTTTGTTGCAGCTGTTGTTGTTTTAAAGGCTTTATAAATAATAATTATGATAAAAATTATCATTTCTGATCATTTTTGTCATAATTGCGCAATAATTGTGCCACTTCCGGTCATAACAGGAAGAAGGTCTCCAGTTTACACGGTCACAAGTTAAAGCAGAACACCGGAGGCCATTTTAGGTCAGTCACGGCTGCCGGCTTTGAAGACTGCGTGACCCAACATTGCCTCATATGGATTCATTACTAGCTGGAAACGGGTCTGTGAACTCTGTGGACATCGCAGGCAGCCGCAGATTTATCGCCGATCGCTCAGTCATCGCGCTAGGCCGCGGCGCGAACACCTCCAGCCTGGCTAGCTCCAGAAGCTAACACGGGCTGTAGCAGCTGCCGGCTTTGAGGACCCAAAAGACTACGTGACCCAGGATTGCCTCATATGGATTAATTACTAGCTGGACACGGCTCTGTGAACTCTGTGGACGTCTCAGGCAGCCACGGATTGATCGCCGATGGTCAGTCATCGTCGCGCCGCGCTGCCGCACGAACACCTCCTGCCTGATGTCGGCTTTGACCACCTCAAAGTAAGAAATTATATTTTTATTTAATTTATATTTTTATTACTGTACTGTATTAATTAATTACACTAGGATAGGCGAAGTACAGTACTTGGTACCACAAAAAAAAAAAAAGGACATCCCCGAGTGACGAGTGGACGGACCGACCTGCGAACAGATCGACCTGCGAACAGTTCTTAGGTCCGGAACTCATTCTTAAGTCGGGGGTTTGCTGTATATGTACAATAAACTGCAATAACGTGCACATTTGTTTCAGAAGCTTCTTCAACTCTTGAATACGTAACACTAACATGATGGCTTTGTTCATGTCTCGAGAAACCAGACTTTTGGCTGAATGGATTAGATCTTGGGGATTTTCTGAGGCTCGTTCCATTTGTTTGTTCATTTTAATTTGGACATTTTCGGAACCAAGTGGACCGACACAGACTGAAGGTAGATGTCATTAAAGTTCTGCCTGTTCCCAAAACAATCGTGTTTATCTGACATTTCGGCTCCCCGACTGGCCTTGATAGGCCATCTTATCTCAACACGCCTGAGAAGTTTTGTAAACTTGACGCTCTCATCCCCCTTCCCCAACCTGCTACTGAGGAATTCCTCTGACTTTTCAGAGGAGCACAGATTTGCTCCAGATTTGCTGCCGATGTCTTCCTTGTTTGTTGATAGACCAGGAACCAGCCGAATCCAAAAAGCAGGAACCAGTTATAATAAATCCAATTAAATATGCGTCCTTAAGATCCACAGATTACAGCAGAGATAGACACGTCATCAAGTCTTCCAAGTCGATGAGATATCCAGCTGTGTGCATGCCAACAGGGAAAATCGGCTTGCTTAAAGCCTGTCTTCTTTTTGAAGAAATGTTATCAGTTGTGTTGAGGGATCAACTGACCAAATTAAAGTCCAGAGTTATGATTTGGAATATTTTGTAGAAGAGAAGCTCTCAGACAGTTTCACAGACAAGACTAAGCAAAAGCAAAGCGGAGACAGAGAGGAGACGTCCGCCCTTGAGAAGAACAAGTGTTGCAAGTGTCACAGACATCTACACCCTAAGATGAAGGAAGAAGACCACCTGCTTCATGAAGGACCCCACTCACCCAGCACACACTTTTTGCCCTGCTCTCTTCAGGCAGAAGGTTGCGGAGCATTAAGTGTAGAACCACTAGACTGATGAACAACATGTACCCTGAAGCTGTTAGACTCATAAGTCGGTGAAGATTCTCAGTCGTCCAGGACATGATGAAATCAAAAAAGGCGTTCAATACAGGATCAACTGGACTTTATTTGTTGCAGAAAACGTTTCGACTTCTGTCCAGAAGTCTTTTTCAATTCTGAATGGAAGCTGTGAGAACGAGAAGTTTTATACAGGCTTACAAGTCACGCACCAACATATGAAATTGGAAACTGAGATAACACCACAAATTAACTAAAATGCCCATTCTATTTAAATTGACAAAACGACACATCCCAGCTTAAACAAAAGGGGGTTTGTAACACATACATGTAAATTGAAAGATCACACCTAACAGTAGGAGGTTCCCTTGAAGTCTCTGTTAGAAGACACAAAACTGTATGTAAATTGACAAACAACACCTCCCAAACAACAAAAGAGGCTGCTCAGAGAACTTTGTTAGTCTAATTTACAGACAAAGCATCCCTGCTCCCATCTGGTGTAAAACGTTTCGGAATCAAATCCAAAACTGAGTTATAAGTCTTAGACAGTTGAAATCTCAGACCTCCTCCTCTGTTAAGAGAAGGTTTTTCTCTCTTAACATACACAGCTTCCTTTACACCCCTTTCAAACCATCTGTGTTCTCGGTCCAAAATTTGAACATTCTGGTCCTCAAAGGAGTGTCCCTTGTCCGTGAGGTGGAGGTGAACGGCTGAATTTTGTCCAGAGGAGGTTGCTCTCCTATGTTGAGACATTCTTTTGTGGATAGGTTGTTTCGTTTCTCCGATGTAACGGTCTGAGCAGACTTCGCTGCACTGGACTGCATAAACCACCCCACTCTGTTTGTGTGTGGGGGTTCTGTCCTTCGGATGCACCAGCCTCTGTCTGAGAGTCCGGCTGGGTTTGAAGTGTACTGGGATGTTGTGTTTGTTGAAAATCCTTCTGAAATTCTCTGAGACTCCAGCAACATAAGGAATGACAATGTTTTTCCGTCTGTTAGACTTTTTCTGTTCAATATTGTGTTTAACAGATTTCCTTGCTGACCAACCCACACAGACCAATATCTCCTGTTCGACTCTCACCATCCACTGGAGCACAAACTTTCTGTTATCAGAACTTTACAGCATCGGGCAGAACACATCCCCACAAGGACAGAAGGGAAGGAAAAGGAACAGAAACACATCAAAACATCTCTGCAAACATGTGGATATCCCAACTGGGCGTTTGTCAAGTCAGCAAGGAAATCTGTTAAACACAATAATGAACAGAAAAAGTCTAACAGACGGAAAAACATTGTCATTCCTTATGTTGCTGGAGTCTCAGAGAATTTCAGAAGGATTTTCAACAAACACAACATCCCAGTACACTTCAAACCCAGCCGGACTCTCAGACAGAGGCTGGTGCATCCGAAGGACAGAACCCCCACACACAAACAGAGTGGGGTGGTTTATGCAGTCCAGTGCAGCGAAGTCTGCTCAGACCGTTACATCGGAGAAACGAAACAACCTATCCACAAAAGAATGTCTCAACATAGGAGAGCAACCTCCTCTGGACAAAATTCAGCCGTTCACCTCCACCTCACGGACAAGGGACACTCCTTTGAGGACCAGAATGTTCAAATTTTGGACCGAGAACACAGATGGTTTGAAAGGGGTGTAAAGGAAGCTGTGTATGTTAAGAGAGAAAAACCTTCTCTTAACAGAGGAGGAGGTCTGAGATTTCAACTGTCTAAGACTTATAACTCAGTTTTGGATTTGATTCCGAAACGTTTTACACCAGATGGGAGCAGGGATGCTTTGTCTGTAAATTAGACTAACAAAGTTCTCTGAGCAGCCTCTTTTGTTGTTTGGGAGGTGTTGTTTGTCAATTTACATACAGTTTTGTGTCTTCTAACAGAGACTTCAAGGGAACCTCCTACTGTTAGGTGTGATCTTTCAATTTACATGTATGTGTTACAAACCCCCTTTTGTTTAAGCTGGGATGTGTCGTTTTGTCAATTTAAATAGAATGGGCATTTTAGTTAATTTGTGGTGTTATCTCAGTTTCCAATTTCATATGTTGGTGCGTGACTTGTAAGCCTGTATAAAACTTCTCGTTCTCACAGCTTCCATTCAGAATTGAAAAAGACTTCTGGACAGAAGTCGAAACGTTTTCTGCAACAAATAAAGTCCAGTTGATCCTGTATTGAACGCCTTTTTTTGACTCATAAGTCCCTAACCAGCATAATAATAAAACATTAAAAAATCACTGTTATGACACTTTATTTGGTGATACTGTATGTGACATCTGTGCTGCTGAGTAAACATGCTGCTGATCTCATGATGCTGATTATCTCATGTTGCTGTATTCATTCATACCCATCTACTTACTACAGACTCATCTTCAGGCTTCTGTTTAATGTGCCATATTATTTTGCATTATTAGTGTTTACCATATATCTTAGATCTTGTAGCATATACTGTATCTTAGTGTGTATCTCAGATCCTTATATGCTGTTTCTTTTGATATTTGATATTTTAGCTATTTTTAGGTGTAACTCGGAGCTTGAGTACACAATTTTGTTCCACCTCATGTATAACGTGATGAGAATGACAATACAGTAAGGAACCTTAAACCTTGAAATAATTTTATTCATAAAGAATCTCATGAAGTCATCACTGCTTATAGTTGTAGGGATACATGGTTCAACAGAAATTGGACTCTTAATCTAGCAATAGTACTGAACAGAAACCTAGGGTTATTTTTATTCTCATCTAATAAAGATGAGTAATATAACTTTCTAATTTTATGGAGAGCTTTCTTATAAACGGTATTAGCAGACTATCTTTCCAAGTTAAATAATATTCTTCAATATTAGTGGAGAGCCACTTTCTCTCCATCTTTCTAGATGCCTGTTTTAAAGTGAACATGCATG
This sequence comes from Garcialebias charrua, assembly GCA_038048925.1. Lineage (NCBI taxonomy): Eukaryota > Metazoa > Chordata > Actinopteri > Cyprinodontiformes > Rivulidae > Garcialebias > Garcialebias charrua. Next base: position 76,573 of record JBBPBX010002450.1, read on the forward strand.
GTGTTTTAAAGTATGTAACTCAGAATTGAACCATTGAGCCAGTTTCCTCTGACTGATAACGTTCTTTTTCAGCTGAGCAATTTTATCAAGTGAAGATGGCCTTGAAGTTGTAAAATTATCAATCGGCCATCCATATCACTGCTCTCGTGTGCATTGCTCTGCAAGACTGAGGAAAATAACAATGGAAGTGATTCTTTAAATGTAGTTAAAACGTTCCCTGATAAACACCTACTATAATGAAGAAAGAAGAATTTTGGGGGGTAGGGACTGCCTAAGATAGATGTGCTAAACTTGTGGCATCATATTCAAAAAGACGAGGCTGTAATTGCTGCCAAAGGTGGATCAAAAAGTATTAAGCAAAGTCTGAATACTTACATAATTGTGATTTCTTAGTTTTCCATTTTGGTATTCTATCTAGCCGGAAAAGGGTAGCATGACTTCTCCGGGTCGGGGATGAGGTCCTGCCCCAAGTGGAGGAGTTTAAGTATCTCGGGGTCTTGTTCACGAATGAGGGAAAACTGGAGCGTGAGATCGATAGGCGGATAGGTGCAGCATCCGCAGTGAAGCGGGCGCTGTACCGGTCTGTCGTGGTGAAGAGAGAGCTGAGTCGAAAGGCAAAGCTCTCAATTTACCGATCGATCTACGTTCCCACCCTCATCTATGGTCATGAGCTTTGGGTTGTGACCGAAAGAACGAGATCTCGGATACAAGCGGCTGAAATGAGTTTTCTCCGCAGGGTGGCTGGACTCTCCCTTAGAGATAGGGTGAGAAGCTCAGTCATCCGGGAGGGACTCGGAGTAGAGCCGCTGCTTCTCCACATCGAGAGGAGCCAGTTGAGGTGGCTCGGGCATCTGGTTAGGATGCCTCCTGGACGCCTCCCTGGTGAGGTGTTCCGGGCATGTCCCACCGGGAGGAGACCCAGAGGAAGACCCAGGACACGCTGGAGGGACTATGTCTCTCGGCTGGCCTGGGAACGCCTTGGGATTCCCCCAGAGGAGCTGCTCCAAGTGGCTGGGGAGAGGGAAGTCTGGGCCTCCCTACTGCTACCCCCGCGACCCGACCCTGGATAAGCGGATGAAAATGGTTGGATGGATGGATAATTTTCTATTTTTAACAATTTTGCAAAAATCTCTTTAAATCTTCTTTAAACTGTTATGAAGGGGTGTTGTGTGTAGAATTCTGAAGAAAGAGAATTTAATTTAAATTGGAATAAGCTGTAACATAACAAAATGTAGAAAAAGTGAAGCTCTGTGAATATTTTCTGGATGCACTGTATGTGAACAGACCGTCATCACTGGAGTAAACTATGCTTTCTAGTTTTTGTTTTGCTTAAAAGTACAGTTTATTGAAATTATTGGGGAAGCCCTTAGGGTGGTCAAAGATTAATCTATGGTAGCCAAGGCCACCATTGACCAATTGCAACTGGCTTCAGACCAGTAAAATAATAATAACGACCTCTGTTCTTCTACATGGTGTAAGTCCTTACACCAAAAACATTCAGGTTTACTTGCATTATCTGTTCACTTCTATTCCTGAAAAACACTCGTCTCAAAAACTACAAACATTCAATATTCAAGTCCCTTAGTAATGGGAGACATCGGTGCACAGCTTGTTTACCCATGGAATCATCCAAAGTGACTGGATATTTATCAGCAGCTTCATACCCTAGCTGTTTGAGATTGACAGATCTGGCAGTTAACATTGAACCATTAAACTTACTGGTTTAAAGAAAATTAGTAACATTTTCATTTGTTTCAATGTTTAGCTCTGTCTTTATGGAACTCCACCATCCTGCTTGATCCCTGTTATTTATACTTGATAGCAGTCTTCCTCAAATTTTATCTTTTCTTTCACATTAAACGGCAAATTCACTTGTATTTCCACCCCAGCATCTTCTTGGAGTTTCCACACTTGTCTGATTCCACCATGTGTTTGGTTACACCACCTATAGTCAGCGTAATGTTGGTCAGCTATAGAAGTGACTATAGGTAAGTCATTCAAGCTTCTGTGTGCTTTTTTGCAAATGTCACTTTTGCTTGTTTCAGCTGCATCATTTGGTATAGATCAGGAAAACTTTTTTTAAGGTTTAATCTCATATTTTGCAATGAATAGGAGAAATAAATCTCAGCTTCCCAGAGAATACCAAGAAATAGCACAATGTGTTTACTTATTCAGTTTGCCTGAGTTAGCATTAAATAATCTGCTAAACAGCTCAAAGATTTGGAGCCTACTGACACTGTCCGTAAGATTCTTAGTGGCTTTTGTGGAAATAGAATGAAAGTACAGAGTTGTTGTTTATGAGACCTCTTCTGCTCCTTAAACTGACACTGCTACTGGATAGACTGCACAGTTGACCAAAACCTGCACAACCCCATTCAAGTCAGATTTTTTTTTATAAAATAAAGCTAAGGAGGTTTTTGAACGATGCTAAATGAAATAGCCACAATCTTCCATTTTCATGTTAATGTATTTTTGTTGTGCAAGAACAATGACATCTTTGTTTGCTTTTTTTAGATCTTGTTCAATGATTACAACTAGCTATGGCTAGGAATGAATTAATCAGCTACAATTATCCATCCATCCATTCATCCATCCATTATCTTTGACTGCTTCCTCCTTTTGGGTCATGGGGTCACTGGTGCCCATGTCCAGCTATCACTGTGTGAGAGGCAGGGGACACCCTGGACAGGTCTCCAGTCCATCACAGGGCCATATAAAGACAAACGAGACAAAGAACCATTCACTCTCTCATTCAAGGACAATTTAGAGTTACCAATCAGCCTAACATTCATGATTTTGGTCTGTGGGAAACCAGAGTACCTGGAGAAAACCCACGCATGCACAGAGAGAACATGCAAACTCCCCACAGAAAAATCTCTGGCCAGAATTTGAGCCAGAGCGACCTTCTCGCTGAGAGGCAGCAGCTCTACCAACTGTGCCACCGTGCTGCCCACAACAATTATTTATTTATAATAAGACAAAGAACATGTCCACTGTTTAAGAACAGGGGTAGTTTTCACTGGGCACGCCTACTCTTCTTATTTTGCGAGAAAGCTGTAGCCGTTTCAGAGAACCTCAGCTGCTGTTTTTTCATCCCAGCAGACCAAACTTGCACCTTTATCCTGTTGAGTGAAATGGGGTTTTCAGGCTGAGCTGCATGGTCAGTGGGAAAAGAAGGAAACTCATTAAAAGTGATCCCCTTGTCCAGTGATCCTCTTGTGCAGCTTATCATTTTCAGCCTTGCTATCCACCTGAATTCCTTTGATGAATTACGCCTAATCTTGGGCCTGAAACATTGTCAACGTGTACTTTGCTAATGAGAGAGAAGTCACCTGCAAGTTCAGCCAGCTGAGCTGTCCAAGAGGTGCTGCAAGGACTTTAGGAATACTACAGGTTGATTTAATAAAAAACTTTTGTTTAAATACTCACATAATCCATCCATCCATTATCTTTACCCGCTTCTTCTTTTTCATGTTGTGGGTGTCACTGGTGCCCATGTCCAGCTATCACAGTGAGAGAGGCAGGGTACACCCTGGGCAGGTTGCAAGTCCATCGCAGGGACACAAAGAGACAAACGAGACAAATAACCATTCACTCTCTCAATCACACCTAGTGATAATTTAGAGTTACTAATCAGTCTAGCATGCATATTTTTGGTCTGTAAGTGGAAACAAGAGTACCCGTAGAAAAACCAAGCATGCACTGAGAGAAAATGCAAACGCCACCCAGAAAGGCCCCCAGCCGGGATTTGAACTGAGGTAACCTGCTCGCTGAGAGGCGGCAGCTCTACCAACTGCACAACCGTGCTGCTTACTCATGTAATGTGAAGACCAAATTAAAGAATGGAAAGCATTATTTACTGTAGATGGTTCTTTTACATAAGTCTGGTGTAGGGGAAACCCGTTCAGAGGTCTGAATACCTTTTAACAGGCGTTTACACTAACCATTCAAAGTTACGTAAAAAACGTTGATTGACCTCAATCAAAATCTGTGAGTTCTTATAACAATAGGTAAATCCCCTAACTCGAAGAAAAGACAAAGATTTTGGTCATTTAAATACACAATTATGTAATGTGTATTGCCAACTTATTGAATATATGAAATATGGATAAATACCCAATAGTATTTCAGAAAGTGAATTTTGTAAATAATAAAGACTAGCTTAAGACTTTGAAAGAGGTATATTGGATTTGGACTAAGGTTTTAGCTCTAACGTTAACATTTAGGTACACTCTATCTCAGATTTGTGAACTAAATTATGTCTAAACTCAGTTGGCACTTGGTTGTTTCCTTATCAGAAGGAAGACGCTTGTCCTACTGAGAAGGTGTCCATTTTCATTACCACAGCAGATTTGATTACCTGAGCCGGAGGTTCACGTTGTCACCCAAAGGGTTGTTTATCCCCAGGGCCATGTCTGATTCAGCTCTGCAGGTATCACTCTCAGGGTGTCTGAGCATTCTGTGGACTCTTCCATTTCTCAGTTGACTGGCTTGGAGTCCCACGGACTTCTGGAGCTAGCTCCCTTTATGTCAGTGGTCCCCAAACTTTTTCCTGTGAGGGCCACATAACTTTTCCCTTCGCTGGTGGGGGGCCGGAGTCAGTTTGTAACATGAAAAAGTGTGACGATTGCAGGAGTGCCTAAATCAGGGGTGCCCAACCTTTTTTGAACCAAGAGTTACTTTTGAAGTCGGCAGTTTGCCGAGAGCTACTCGTCCAGTCTCAGTATCAAAAAACAAAATTTTTCATCTCCCTACTCCTCACTTCTTTAAAGTAAATAAAACAGAACGTAATGTGTTGCTAGTTTTATTTAATTAAAGTATTTTATCAAAGTAAAATGACGCAATATTTGAAAAGCACACCATATTTTTTAAAGAAACGAATAAACAATGAACTGAACAATATAAAACTCCCTCATTTACACTAACTATTTACAAAAAGTGACTTACAAAGGTGCAGATTTACAAATCTCCAACAACTATTTCAAACCTCAATAAAACCTAAATATCAAAACTAGGCAGCTGCTCTGTGCAGCAGGATGGTGTCATCTGGTGCAAGCTGTATAAAATAAATGTGTCTCTACCTTAGTGGCACTTCTGACACTGAGAGGAGGAGGCGCGGGGCAGTATGAGGTGGTTGGGAGGCGCAGGCAGGTCTCCAGATGATCATCAGTCATTGTGGATCTGTTTTTGGACTTGATGATTTTCATGTGTGAAAAAGCAGACTCACACAGGTAGGTAGATCCAAAAAGTGCTGTTAAGTTCAAAGCACATCTTCGGATGTAAGGATACTTTTCTTCTGAGAGCAGACTCCAGAACTCTCCATCCACGCCAGGTGATACTCGAATTACAGATGAGGCAAATAGACTTTGAATTAGAATAAACAAAAAAATACTCCTCCTCCCACTCTGTGTGAAAATAATATTTATGTGAAAGGGAGACAATTCAACTTACTCCTTCATCTTTAAAAACTGTGTTAGGATATGCTAAGTACTTGGTGACCGTACAGTACTGTACATGTATTCATTTGTAAAAAAAAAAAAAAAAAATTTTTTTTTTTTTTTTACTATTGTTCTGGGGGCCGGACCAAATGTGGGGGCGGGCCGGATGCGGCCCGCGGGCCGTAGTTTGGGGACCACTGCTTTATGTGAAAGGGAGACAATTCAACTCACTCCATCTTTAAAAACTGTGTTAGGATAGGCCAGGGGTCTGCAACCTTTACGATGAAAAGAGCCATTTCTGCCCATTTCTTCACTAAATTAAACGTGTCTGGGGCCACAATACCTGCTACAACAGGATTCTCAACATGTGGCCCGACCATTTTAAGTTTGTTGGAGGGCACGTTTCTGGAAAGTAGGGGTGATTTTATAAAACTAAAAATCTCTAAAGAGTTTTAATTTTTCTTGATATTTTTACACTCTCACAAAATAAAAGATGAGATTCATGTAAATAAGGAAAAAATAATACTGTATAGTTTTTGCCCAGTTTCTAAAACGAAAACAATAAACTATGGATTCTTATGTGAGTTTTTTTAATTGTAGAACAATTACGTATCCTATTTTGAAGAAATAAAGCATGAAGTGAAAGTGAGTATGTTTTACTCCATGTAATGTTTATAGTATTCATATATTTGCAAAATAAATTACAGGAAAACTACTAAAACTAGCCCTTTTAGTTGTTATTTCAACCAATAAAATTCAGTTTAAAGTTGTTTTTGGTCAAAGCTTGAAAGAGCCGCTGCAGAGGGACCCAAGAGCTGCATGTGGCTCCAGAGCCTCAGGTTGCAGACCCTTGGGATCGGCTAAGTGCTTGGTGACTGTATAGTACTGTACATGTATTCATTTCTAAAAAAAATATATATATATATATATATATATATATATATATATATATATTTATATTATTATATATTTTTTTTTTGTGATCCTACTTACGAATTTTTGGACATACGAGCGGCCCATAGGTACGGAACTCGCTCGTAAGTCAGGGACTACCTGTACCCTGTTCACCAATTACAATTTTTGGCATTGAAGTAGGCAGTCATGTACAAGTTTCATGATTATCTTTATGGGGCCCGTTTCACAGTGAGGACGGACAACAACCCCCTCACTTACGTACTTACAACCGCCAAGTTGAACACAACGGGTCATAGGTGGCTAGCCACCCTCACCACTTACGATTTTGACATCCAATACAAACCTGGCCGATATAATGTGGATGCTGATTGGTTGTCCAGAAATGCAATTGATCCTGCTGGGGAGGAGGGAGACAATTCAGCTGACTCCTTAACTGTGTTAGGATAGGCTAAGTGTTTGGTGAGTACTGTACTGTACATTTATCTATTCATAAATAAAAAAATAAAAAAATAAATATATATATATATACTGTACAGTATATTTTTAATAAATAGATAAAATGTACAGTACTGTAGAGTCACCAAGCACTTAGCCTATCCTAACACAGTTTTTAAAGATGAAAGAGTCAGTTGAATCGTCTCCCTCCTCCCTGCAGGCTCCATTCCCATAAAGGGAGCTAGCTCCCTTTATGTGAAAGGGAGAAAATTCAACTCACTCCTTCATCTTTAAAAACTGTGTTAGGCTAGGCTAAGTGCTTGGTGACTGTATAGTACTATACATGTATTCATTTCTAAAAATAAATAAAAAATGTTTTTTTGGGTGATCCTACTTACGAATTTTTGGACATACGAGTGGCCCGTAGGTACGGAACTCGCTCGTAAGTCGGGGACTACCTGTACCCTGTTCACCAATTAGAATTTTTGGCATTGAAGTGGATAGTCGTGGACAAGTTTCATGATTATCTTTATGGGGCCCGTTTCACAGTGAGGACGGACAACAACCCCCTCACTTACGTACTTACAACCGCCAAGTAGAACGCAACGGGTCATAGGTGGCTAGCCGCCCTTACCACTTACGATTTTGACATCCAATACAAACCTGGCCGATATAATGTGGATGCTGATTGGTTGTCCAGAAATGCAATCGATGATGACCCCGGTTGGAGAATAATATCCCCCGCTGTAGTTAAAGCTCTTTTCCACCCTGTGGACAGAACTCAGTCCTCTGAGCACTCAGAGCAACTTATCGATCAACTAGGGGTCAAGCCGAGTGCTATTCCTGATGCATATGCTTGTTTTACTCACCTGCAGTTAAGTCCTTTGGAGAGACTAAGCAAAGTAGATCTGGCCAAAGCACAAGACCTAGATCCTGTGATTGGTCGTGCCAAGAAAGCAGTTCAAGTTGGGGTCTGGCCCTCCAACGGACATCCTGAGTTATTGCTTCTACAAAGGGAAAGTTCAAAACTCCTGATGAAAGATGGACTGTTGCACCGGAAAGTTTCCAGACCTGATGGCCACCAGATCTTACAACTCGTTCTCCCAAGTCAGTTCCGACCACAAGTACTCAGGGCGCTTCATGATGATTCTGGGCACCTTGGAGTAGATCGCATCGTTGAGCTATTGAGAGACAGATTTTTCTGGCCCAAGATGGTCTCTGACATTACCGATAGGGTTAGATATCGAGAATCGTTCGGAACCGGGACTAACTGTCCGGTTTTCCCGGAATCGTTCAAAATATTAATTTGCGATTCCTATGTTCGATGCTAGTTAGCCGACCGGAAGTAGCCGCCAACACCGAAGAAGAATTTTCCGCCGAAAACCAACGAAGAAGAATCCACCGGAAGTGTGGATCCATGATTGAAAGCGTACTAATTAATAAAATGACCAGTCAGGTCAGTGCAGCACTTGCAATAATTTTCTATCATGCAAAGGAGAGAAGTAAAATAGTGTCCCGTTTGACGCGCTCCACCGGATTATTTTCGCTTCGTGTCCGACCGGAAGTGCGGAGTGGTCCGTCTGCAAAACGCTCCGCCGGACTTTTCGCTAATCGCTACCTCTTCGGCTCCATCAGGTAAATAAATAAACTATAAACTACGTCTCATACCAACATTAAGGCAGCTAACAAGTTATACTCCGCTTAAAGCGGTAAGTCAGCTCAAATACAAACACGATGCTAACGTTAGCTCGTATTTTTTTCTTAGACAAACGACCTGAAATGGCTTCACGATGTTCACCAGTGTCCAAGGTAAAAACGTCAGTTTAACTGAATGAAGAGTGTCACAGAACAGTTAAAGCATGTTGTGAAAAGGTTGCATCCCTTTTCAGATGTGGATTCAACTCCTGCCATGGATTGCACATTGCACTCAGACACATTACTACAGTACTATCCAAAAAAGCTAAGTCTGGTCCTCTGGACATTCAAAAAACAAAACAAAGCAAAATAAAACTGTAGAAACGTTTCTATAGTTAAGCAAATCCAACATTAACATTCTTAATCCATTTAAAGTTCTCTGTGTCTTTTAAAATGTTTTAATGTCTCTATTTTTCATTATTATATAATTTCTGTTTATGTTCTCTTTCATTCCATTATGAGTGAATGTCACAGTTTGAAGAATTATTGAATAGTTTAGTTAGGCAATAACAACAGAGTTAATAATTGTACACATTCTCAGTCTTAAAAATTATTTAACAATCTCTTTTTACTGATAATACTGATAAACCTGTTGTTTATTTAGGAACCTCCCTGCAGTCTGTCCAGAAAGTCTCCACTGGAGGAGCTTTTTGCTGAAGAAGAGGCACACAACATAATGTCACAGCTCCATGTCCATGAAGAAACAAATGGAGAGAGGGCTGCAGATACCAGGACATCCCACCAGCTGTTCTGTCTGAAGATCCTGCTGCTGCTGGTGGAACCAGGTTAGCCCATCAGTGGGAGCTCAATAACATGGCTGCAGCATCAGACTGGACAATATTATATGTATAATAATAATAATACAGTATATGTTGGTGAGTCCTCCATGTTGGCTCTAATCTGCCCTGTGAGAAATTCATAGTAAATGTAACAAAAAGTAAAAAGTTCATAGCATTAAATTCAAACAGAAGTTCAAATTATTTCATCCTGAAAGAACTAACTGAACTGAACGAACTGAAATAACTCTGGCTAACTACTGTAGCTCTTTTATAACATGGAGTTAAACTCAAAGTAGTCTCCTCAGATAAATAGTGTTACCATTATTTTTATATTAAAGTTTCTGTTAACTTATTATTTTTATATTTGATTGTTTCTGTTCAGTGCCCTGATACAACTTATGTTGTGACTTGGAGCTATACAGTATAAATAAACTGAACTGAATTGAATTGACATGTTTTTTTAACCCCGCCTACAAAAAGAATCGGAATCGAGAATCGAAAATAATCAGAATCTAAACGAAGAATCGGAATCGGAACCGGAATCGCTCAAATTCAAACGATGCCCAACCCTAGTTACCGACTACATCAAGAATTGTGGCAGGTGTGTTGTCCGCAAAACCCTACCCCAACGGGCTGCACCACTAAATCAAATCACAAGCAATGGCCCTCTTGACCTAGTCTGCATAGATTTTTTATCTATTGAGCCTGATTTGAAGGGAGTGGCCAATGTCCCCATGGTCACAGACCATTTTACTCGTTACGCCCAGGCCTATGTCAGCAAAGATCAAAAAGCCTCAACCGTTACCAAGATTTTGGTTGACAAGTTATTTGTTCACTACGGGCTGCCTGCGAGGATTCACTCTGATCAGGGGCGTGATTTTGAGAGCCGATTAATCAAAGAGCTGCTGCAAATGTTGGGCATAAAGAAGTCTAGGACGACTCCTTATCACCCCCAGGGTGACCCACGAGCGTTTTAACCGCACACTCCTATCTATGCTGGGCACACTCAATCCCTCTCAAAAACAAAAATGGAGTCAACATATCAGTTTGCTGGTTCACGCTTACAATTGTACAAAAAATGACACTACCAGTTACTCACCATACTACCTTATGTTTGGTTGTGAGGCTCGTCTGCCAGTTGACCTATGTTTTGGGACGTCTCCAGATGGCAAAGATCACCAAAGTTACCTTCAGTATGTTGAAAAGCTGAAAGCAGAGTTGCAACAGGCTTACCAATTGGCACAAGAAGTTGCAGACAAGAGCCACCAGCACAACAAAAGATACTATGACACTAGAGTAAGAAATCAAGTTCTAGAACCGGGAGACAGAGTACTCATTCGAATGACAGGTGTACCTGGAAAGAATAAACTGGGAAATAAGTGGAACTCAAGCCCCTGTAAAGTGGTGGAAAAATGGCCAAATCTGCCGGTTTACAAGGTAAAATGTCACGATCCGTTTAGGTGTGAACCCAAAAAGCAGGCAAGATGATCGAAGCAGGAGATGTATTTCAAAAATAAAACTTATTTATTTTTAAACAACACAAAAACAAAAGCCGGCGTGGCGGCAAAACTTTCAAACAAAGACTTTAGGCAGGCAGGCAAAAACAGAGGACCGTGATGTCTGTGACCAGAGCTGGAACCAAAGATTCAACAACAATGACTGAGCAAACTGCAGTGGCTGGCAGGAGCTTAAATGCTGAGCTGCACAGGTGGAAGGAAACAGGTGGAAGGAATGAAACTGATTGCTAGGCTGAGGTAGAAGGGGCGTGGTGAACAGTTGACTGACAGGAGTGGCTGTGAGACATGACTGAGGAGGAAGACTGAGGAAAGGACAGAAACAAAGAACATAAGCATGGTGCAGATGAACTAAGCAGAGGAGGGTGACAGGCATTACTGGGATGAACTAAGCAGAGGAGGGTGACAGGCATTACTGGGATGAACAAATAGGAAGGGTCAGAAGACAGGAGCAGAGACAGGAGCAGGAACTAAATAGGAAGGGTCAGAAGACAGGAGCAGAGGAGGGTGGACAGAAGGGGCAAAAACTATGACAGACAGAAGGGAGTCAGGGTCAGGCTAAGGGAGAGGGTCAGGCTGGGTCAGGCTAAAGGGAGCGGGTCAGGCTAAAGGGAAAAGGTCAGGCTAAGGGAGAGGGTCAGGCTAAAGGGAGAGGGTGGACAGAACGGGCAAAAACTATGACAGACAGAAGGGAGTCAGGGTCAGGCTAAGGGAGAGGGTCAGGCTGGGTCAGGCTAAAGCAGTGGTCCCCAAACTTTTTCCTGTGAGGGCCACATAACTTTTCCCTTCGCTGGTGGGGGGCCGGAGTCAGTTTGTAACATGAAAAAGTGTGACGATTGCAGGAGTGCCTAAATCAGGGGTGCCCAACCTTTTTTGAACCAAGAGTTACTTTTGAAGTCGGCAGTTTGCCGAGAGCTACTCGTCCAGTCTCAGTATCAAAAAACAAAATTTTTCATCTCCCTACTCCTCACTTCTTTAAAGTAAATAAAACAGAACGTAATGTGTTGCTAGTTTTATTTAATTAAAGTATTTTATCAAAGTAAAATGACGCAATATTTGAAAAGCACACCATATTTTTTAAAGAAACGAATAAACAATGAACTGAACAATATAAAACTCCCTCATTTACACTAACTATTTACAAAAAGTGACTTACAAAGGTGCAGATTTACAAATCTCCAACAACTATTTCAAACCTCAATAAAACCTAAATATCAAAACTAGGCAGCTGCTCTGTGCAGCAGGATGGTGTCATCTGGTGCAAGCTGTATAAAATAAATGTGTCTCTACCTTAGTGGCACTTCTGACACTGAGAGGAGGAGGCGCGGGGCAGTATGAGGTGGTTGGGAGGCGCAGGCAGGTCTCCAGATGATCATCAGTCATTGTGGATCTGTTTTTGGACTTGATGATTTTCATGTGTGAAAAAGCAGACTCACACAGGTAGGTAGATCCAAAAAGTGCTGTTAAGTTCAAAGCACATCTTCGGATGTAAGGATACTTTTCTTCTGAGAGCAGACTCCAGAACTCTCCATCCACGCCAGGTGATACTCGAATTACAGATGAGGCAAATAGACTTTGAATTAGAATAAACAAAAAAATACTCCTCCTCCCACTCTGTGTGAAAATAATATTTATGTGAAAGGGAGACAATTCAACTTACTCCTTCATCTTTAAAAACTGTGTTAGGATATGCTAAGTACTTGGTGACCGTACAGTACTGTACATGTATTCATTTGTAAAAAAAAAAAAAAAAAATTTTTTTTTTTTTACTATTGTTCTGGGGGCCGGACCAAATGTGGGGGAGGGCCGGATGCGGCCCGCGGGCCGTAGTTTGGGGACCACTGGGCTAAAGGGAGCGGGTCAGGCTAAAGGGTCAGCGGGGCCTAAAGGGTCAGCAGGGCCTAATGGGTCAGGGGCCTAAAGGGTCAGCGGGGCCTAAAGGGTCAGGGGCCAATGGGTCAGCGGGGCCGCTGAACGTGACATAGCCCCCCCGTTAAGGTCCGGCATCCTGACGGACCATCCAGAAAAACAGGAACCCAAGCCAGAACAGGGCGGGGGGAGGGGGCAAACACAAGGACAGAGGGCAAAAAACCTAAACAAAAAACCGACAGGACCAAACCTGGGAGCAAGGAAAAACCAAAACACGAATACACATACACGGCCCTGGGCTACGTGCAAAACAAGGGACAGCCCGGGGGCCGTCCAGAGCGAGGCCAAAGGTCAGGCGGACGTCCCAGGGACCTCCCAGAGCGGGACCAGGGTTCGGGCGGACGTCCAGAGCCAAGCCAGAGTTCGAAGCAGGGCAGAACCGGGCCAGAGAGAGCGATGCTGACAGCCACTGGGTCAGAGAGGGCGATGAAGGCAGCTGGTGGGTCAGAGAGGGAGACGATGGCAGCCGTTGGGTCAGAGAGGGAGGTGCTGGCAGCAGCCGGGTCAGAGAGGGAGGTGCTGGCAGCCGCTGGGCCAGAGAGAACGATGCTGACAGCCGCTGGACCAGAGAGGGCGATGAAGGCAGCCGGTGGGCCAGAGAGGGCGATGAAGGCAGCCGGTGGGCCAGAGAGGGCGGTGCCGGCCGGTGGGTCAGAGAGGGCGGTGCCGACAGCCGGTGGGTCAGAGAGGGCGGTGCCGACAGCCGGTGGGTCAGAGAGGGCGGTGCCGACAGCCGGTGGGTCAGAGAGGGCGGTGCTGACAGCCGGTGGGTCAGAGAGGGCGGTGCTGACAGCCGGTGGGTCAGAGAGGGCGGTGCTGACAGCCGGTGGGTCAGAGAGGGCGGTGCTGACAGCCGGTGGGTCAGAGAGGGCGGTGCTGGCAGCTGCTGAGCCAGAAGGGGCGGTGCTGGCAGCTGCTGAGCCAGATGGGAGTCCTGCCGCAGCCGATGCGTGGTTGGGTGCCAACGATGAGGCCTCAGTGACGGGATCAGAACACATGGCACAGAGCTGTGGGGCCTCCTCCTCAGCAGCCGACGTGAAGAGCTGTGGGGCCTCCTCCTCAGCAGCCGACGTGAAGAGCTGTGGGGCCTCCTCCTCAGCAGCCGACGTGAAGAGCTGTGGGGCCTCCTCCTCAGCAGCCGACGTGAAGAGCTGTGGGGCCTCCTCCTCAGCAGCCGACGTGAAGAGCTGTGGGGCCTCCTCCTCAGCAGCCGACGTGAAGAGCTGTGGGGCCTCCTCCTCAGCAGCCGACGTGAAGAGCTGTGGGGCCTCCTCCTCAGCAGCCGACGTGAAGAGCTGTGGGGCCTCCTCCTCAGCAGCCGACGTGAAGAGCTGTGGGGCCTCCTCTAG